>CAUYPK010149691.1:0-10096 GCA_963574355.1 Loris lydekkerianus | reverse complement strand
AAAAAAAAAAAAAAAAAAAAAAAAAAAAAAAAAAAAAAAAAATTAAAAAAAAAAAAAAAAAAAAAAAAAAAAAACAAATACAGTAGAACCTCCGTAGCTGACCACCCCCTCAGGCTGACCTGATTCAGATAATGGACATGCACCACACGTGCGTATCAGTACAGCAGGCCTACTTCCTTATGTTGACTGCCTCCATTTTTTGACCAATTTGTTATAGTCCCTTGAGTGGCCAACGTACAGAGTTTCTACTATACATGACAGCTGATTGGATAACCTATAAGAAGTGACTAAATTCCTAAAAAAATGGCTTGGCGCCTGTGGCTCAAGCAGCTAAGACACCAGCCACATACACCTGAGCTGGCGGGTTCGAATCCAGCCCGGGCCTGCCAAAACAACAATGACTGCTGCAAACAAAAAATAGCTGGGTGTTGTGGCAGGTGCCTGTAGTCCCAGCTACTTGGGAGGCAGAGGCAGGAAAATCGTTTGAGCCCAGGAATTGGAGGTTGCTGTAAGCTGTGATGCCACGGCACTCTACCTAGGACGACAGCATGAGGGTCTTGTCTCAAAAAAATAAATAAATAAAATAAAAAACAAATTCCTAGAAAAATATAACCTATATCAAGACTGCATAATGAAGAAACAGAAAATCCTAACAAACCAATAATGAATCAGGAGATTTAGTCAGTTAACTAAAAACCTCTCAACAAAGAAAATCCCAGGGCTCAGCGTCCATAGCTCAGTGGTTAGGGTGCTGGCCACATACACCAAGGCAGGTGGGTTCAAACCCAGCCCGGGCCAGCTAAACAACAATGACAACTGCAATAAAAAAAATAACCAGGCATCATGGCAGGCGCCTATAGTCCCAGCTACTTGGGAGGCTGAGGCAAGAGAATCACTTAAGCCCAAGAGTTAGAGGTTGCTGTGAGCTGTGATGCCAAAGCACTTCACTGAGAGCGACACAGTGAGATTCTATTTCAAAAAAACAAAAAAGAAAAAAAAAGGATCCCAGAATCTGATGGCTTCACCCTGATGAATTCTACCCAACATTTAAAAAAAAAAAGTTAACTGGCTCAGCACCTGTGGCTCAAGCGACAAAGACACCAGCCACATCACCTAGAGGGTTCGAATCCAGCCCAGGCAGCCAAACGACGACAGCTAAAACCAAAAAAAATAGCTGGGCGTTGTGGCAGGCGCCTGTAGTCCCAGCTTCTTGGGAGGCAGAGGCAGGAGAATCACTTGAGCCCAGGAATTGGAGGTTGCTGTAAGCTGTGATGCCGGGGCACTCTACCCAGGGCAACATATTGAGGCTCTGTCTCAAAAAAAAAAAAAAAAGTTAACCGCCAATCCTCCTCAAACTCTTCCTAAAAACAGAAGAGCAAATACTTCCAAACTCCTTTCACAAGACCAACATGTATACTACAAGAAAATAAAGTTATAGGCCAATATCCCTAATCAACATACATGCAAAAATCCTCAACACTAGCAAACTAAATTCAATGGCAC
This sequence comes from Loris lydekkerianus, assembly GCA_963574355.1. Lineage (NCBI taxonomy): Eukaryota > Metazoa > Chordata > Mammalia > Primates > Lorisidae > Loris > Loris lydekkerianus. The sequence continues at coordinate 8,593 of CAUYPK010149691.1, read as the reverse complement.
ATTAAATCCATGATTCAGGTCAGCACAATGGCTCACAACTGTCATCCTAGCACTCCAGGAGGCCAAGGCAGAAGGATCCCTTGAACTCAGGAGTTCAAAACCACTGAGCAAGTGGACCTTGTCTTTAGTAAAAATATAAAAATTAGACATATGCTGTGGCAGGCACCTGTAGTCCCACATACTTAGGAGCTGGAGACAGGAGGATCACTTGAACCTAGGAGATTGAGGCTGCTAATTAGAGCAAGGCTGAGACCACAGAACCCTGTCTTAAAAAACAAAACAAGAAACCCCCAAAACATGATCAGGTGAGATTTATCCCTGGGGTACAAAGATTATTCAATATTTGCAAATCAATTGATGTGATACATATTAACAAAATGAAGGATAAAAATCATGCAATCATCTAAGTAGATGCAGAAATAGCTTGGGACAAAATATACTTCCATTCATGCTAAAAATTCTCAACAAACTAAGTATAGAAAAAACATACCTCAACATAATCAAGGCCAAATATAATGTACCCATAGCAAATACCATACTCAATGGTAAAAAGTTGAAAGCTCTTCCTCTAACATCAGGAACAAGACAAGGATGTCCACTCTCACCACTCCTATTCAATACAGTTCTGGAAGTTCTGGCCAGAACAATTAGGCAAGAAAAATAAAAGCATCCAAATCAGAAAGGAAGAAGTTGTCTCTGTTTGCAGATGACAAAAAAAAAACTCACAGAGTCCACCAAAAAGATGTCAGAACTAATAAATTTAGTAAAGTTGCAGGATACAAAATCAACATACAAAAATCGGTAGCATTTATATATATTAGCAACAAACTATCCAAAAAAGAAATTAAGATCCTGGCAGGAGGGGAGGGAGGAAAAGGGAGAAGAGATGAGAGGACCAAGGGGGACTGGTAAATTCTTACCTGATGTGCACAATGTAGGGTGTGCAGCACACCCCTGGGTAACAGGCTTAACCACAACTTGGACTTTACCCAAAAAATGCAAACAAAATGACCTAATCATTTGTACACACAAGTTAATCTGAAATTAAAAAATAAATAAAAATTTAAAACTAAAAAGCTTACCAAAAATGGGGGTGAGGGGAATCTAAACAAATAAGCAAACACTGGGGGGGGCGGGGGGGGGGGCGGTGATCCTATTTACCACAAAGTAAAATGCTTAACCAAGTAGGGGAGAGATCAGCACACTGCAAACTATAAAATACTGATCAAAGAAACTGAAGAAAACATAAATAAAAAGACATCCTATATTCATGGATCAGGAGAATTTTTTAAAATGTCCATACTACCCAAAGCAATCTATAGATTCAATACAATCCCTATAAAAATTTCACTGACATTTTTCACAAAAAGAAAAAATACCAAGCTTAAAATTCATCTGGAACTACAAAAGATCACAAATAGCTAAAGCAATCTTAAACAAAATGTACAAGACATTTAAAAATTGGGCAAATTTCAACTAATTATTTGTTCTAGGTCCAGTTGCTAGTTGTGCAAAGATCCAAGTATTGAGACAATGAAGACTGTCAAGAAAGAAATTTTTAATACGACAGATACCTAATCAGGTGACAAGAAAAAGCAGTCTTAAATCCATCTCATAAACTAAAGGAGATCAAGGGTTTTTAAGGGGAAATCACAAGACTTAGGGCAGGCAGCACTTGTAACTAACCAGAGGCCGCAGGCACAGGGCAGATTGTGGGGAAGGGTGAGTGTTGTTGGCAAATGTGGAATGTAAATGTCTTAGCAAAATAACCGGGAAAATGCCAGGAAGGCTATGTTAACCAGTGTGATGAAAATGTGTCAAACGATCTATGAGCCAAGTGTATGGTGCCCCATGATCACATTAATTTACACAGCTATGATTTATAATAAAAAAAAAAATCCTAAGTGTCATTTCTTCTTTTCCAAACAACCTTTATTAATCATTTACTATGTGCTATACACTGTTCAAAACATTTTGGACACATGTTATATATAAAAGTCCATTCAATGTTCACAGAATCCTATGAAGCTGTACTGTTGTTTTACTTACACAGGGCAAGCCTCACCAAATTATTGCAAGTTGCAAAGCCTATAAGGACTTCTGGCCCTCCTTTCCTTTAGCTTTCTCTGGACAGCACTTATCACCACCTGCTAGAGATGGACCCCAATTTATGATGGTCTGACTTAAGATTCTCTGACTTTAAAAAGATATGAAAGAGATATGTATTCAATAGGGACTGTATGTCAAGTACCACACAACCATTCTGTTCGCTTTCAGTGCTGTATTCAATAAATTAAATGAAATATTCAACACTTTATTATAAAATGGGCTTTGTATTATGTGGTTTTGTCAAACTGTGGGCTAATGTAAGTGTTTAAGCACATTTGATGTAGGCTAGGCTAACTTATGATGTTCAGTAGGTTAGTATGCTAAAACGATGTGTTCAAATTGTAATGGGCTTATTGGGATATTACCCCATGATGAGCTGAGGAGTATCTGTATGCTATATTGTTATTGTTACGTACAGTGTATTTCTCTGCTGCCCACCTCTGCTACAGTAGGAGTTCCACAGGGCATAGGATTTTTCTATCATGTTGACTGCTGTAGCCCATTGTATAGAAAAGTGCCTAGCACAGTGATTTTCAACCAGTGTACCATAAGTATCACACTTTCTGGGGGCAAGACATGATTGTAAGAGGGACTTTACCTAACAATTGCAATCAGTGTAACCTGGCTTATTGTACTTTCAATGAATCCCCAACAATAAAAAAAAAAAAAGATAATTATTTAGTTTTTTGAAAGAAATTCAAAGTACAGTAAGTATATTCTCTTTTTCATTCCTTTTTTTTTTTTTTTTTTTGACCAACATAATTTAAGTGTACCTTGGAAGTTTAACTGTAGGCTCAAGTGTCCTGTGAGATACAAATGGTTGAAAAACACTAGCCGAGCATGTGGCAGGCACTCCATAAATATCTGTGAATGAACATATTCCCCATTGCATAGATGAGGAACAGAGGCATCTGATGTTTGAATACCACTTTATGTTAAAAGTACGATTATAAAGATTTTATATACTTTGTTATTAATTTCTGTGATGTAAACCAGTTTCCTATGTCTCATCTTGGCATGAAAGTTCTTGACAACCTTAACAGACCCAACAGATGACTGTGAGTCTCAGGAACTCCAGGGATTATCACAAGATCATGGGAAGAATGATGGTTTTTGAAAAATGAGAATGAAACCAGGATAAGAAAAATTGAATTCATGACCATTAACTACTGTATCTGCATGTTTATATATTATTTGTATTTAAATAAACTACTGAGTCATCTTCAAATTTAAAGTAGTGTCACACCTTCATATTTCTTTCACATCAATCTTTACATAGCTGTAGTCCGTAAGGCATTCTTTAGTCACAGGAACTAAGCAGAGTAACATGGGGGAATATATGTATGGATGAACACTATGTTTTAACTCATTGAGAGAAAAAAAAAATAGATGGAAACATCCTCTCATTATGCCTGCTACTTTCATGCCTAAGTATTAAGATGATAGGTGCTGTAGAAAAGGGCAAATAAATACAACTGAGAAAGTCTTACTCATTTATTTTGGAGCTGTTGTATTGAAATACTGTCTTGTTTACAATTTTCAACTCTACAAATCCTCATCAATTATTAAATATTTTTCTCATTGAATTAAGCAGGATGATTGTATTTTCTCAAAAGAAAACCCTAGGTGAAATGGTAAGGCTTACTTTTAAAATATGTAAATTTTCCTATATTCATGAAATTCTATAGCTTTATCACACTCCCCTCCCTACTCCCAACTAAGCAGAAAGTACACATCCTATTTATTACATAAAGCAAAACAGAATTGAGATCTTTTCCTTTCTTCTTTTAAAGCTAAAAGCAGTTTTTTTCCTATTGCAATGAAAAAATAAACAAACCAGTTCATGGAATTTAACCATGAACTTATACTTGGTCCTGGCCTGCTGAGTCCAGCGAGGTTACAATGGAGGTAACTGTGGACAGGAGTTATAAAGTAGATGTGACCATCATATCTTCCAGTTTGAAATGCTGTGCATTCCTTCACCATCAAACTTTGGAATTTTTTTTTCCAATGGAATGATTATAAAATTTATTCATTTATCAGCATTACTTATGAAAGACGGTTTGGTTGAGTAGCGTTCACTATAATGATACTATTTACTATTAGCATGCCTCTCTGTCTCATTATGATTTGTGATCATTGTTTATGTGGCTTCTTGCCTGCTAAAGCTGTTACCACACGCCTGAGTTCTCTGGGCAGCCCCTGAGATAAGAAACATATGGCTGTGTCTGCTGTGAAAGTCTAGACACACGCAGTGTGTAACTCTATCTCTTTTTGTGTGTGTGTGTGTATCGACTTGTGTCCCCTCGTGCACATCTACCTTTGGGATCTGTTATCTCTTACAATCATGTGCTACTAAAAATATTTATATAATTTAACCCCAGAATACCTACAAATATCACTTTTATTTAGTAACATGTAACCAAACAGCAAAGAAATACTTTTCCATTTTATCTAGAAGCATCAAAGTTAGAAAGGAGATTTGTAATTCTTTATGTATTTGGCAATTTAAAAAACCTAGACTTTGGGTTTTTAGTTTCTGCTTTTGAGCCCTGTCTTGGGTCAGGTTCCAAGGTTAATAGCAGATGTACTCAAATACATTTTAAACCTATTATATATGCAAAGTATAGTGTATTTATTATTCTTAGCATCACAGTGTCGAAGAATCATCTTCTTATAACAAGAGACAAGCTTAATTCTTTAAAATTTCAGATATAAAAGAAGATTTTATTTTTAACTTGAACATGTTTTTAAAAAACAATGGCTGTAATTATCTTGGAATTTTGTCAAAGTAGAAGTCTTTGAAAATTGGTAGGTCCAGATCTTAATGTGAGAATAAAGAAGATACTTAAAGGGCATTTATAGCTAGCAAAGAACATCTAAGTTAAAGGGGGAAAGGTTTAAATGGTTGGAGACCTTTGAATAAAAAAGAACATTAAGCAAACATCTTAACCATACAGTTAAGAAATACCTCAGGAATACAGACTTGACCTCTATTCTATGGGCGGAACCATTGTGCCAAGTTGTTGACCTTCACTAAGTCAGTTAACCCTTCAGGAACCTTTATTTTCCCACCAGGAGCAATACCTGCTTATAAAGGAAATGCTAGACCACAGATCTAAAACAATATTATTTTATTGCTATTATTATCCCCCATAGAAAAGCCATTCCTTTCTGTAATAATGCAGTACAAGCTTGATAAACCTCTGTGTAGACTAATGTCAAAACCCTGGGGGAGGAGGGGAAACAACAGGTTAGGGATATTGGTTTTTTAAAGGGTAAGGAACAGTAAATTAGAACCAAATCTATCTATGTCACATATTTCCTATTCAAAATCATTCTTAATGTAGTTCCCTTTGCTACACTATTAATAAAGAACTAATACTGCTTTACAATTTCATAGGGATTTTAATTTGCAAAACTGTTACCTATCAGTTATTACATTCCCTTGTTACAATACATATATAAAAATCAATGTGCTAAGTGTTTAATGTGTATTTTCTTCTTTAAACTCTATAACAGCCAGTGAGATAGGTGATACCTTCTCCAGTTTATAAAGGACAAAACTGAGCCCCATCGAGGTTAGCTTGTTTCTAAGAAAGCACAGCCAATAAGAGATGGAGGTGAGATTTACTATTATGTTGACTGACTTACACAAGACCTCTTAATTACTGTGTATTTTGTGCCTGCCCCTGGTAGAGGGAACTTGTTAGTGCATCTTTAGACACTGAAGTGTTGAAGACTTGCCAAGATCACCTAGCCTGTGCGTGACAGGTTTGGATTCCTGGATTCTAGCACATTGTTCTTCCCATTAGATTGAATTGTTCCTGAAGGCTTTTGATAACTCCCATTATGGTTCATGAATAAGGAGCTTCAGAAAAAGAGCAGTGAGCTTTCCTGAATCCTTTACTCAGGGCTCTTAAATTTTGCATTCTTCATCTAGTTCAGAATGGTACTGACTATCGCAGTCTCCCTTGGGGGAACACATAGACACCTTTGATGAAGCAGTGATTTTCCAAATTTGAGTCCATGAATGATTGTTCTATAGGATGCCACAGACAGAGTTCTGTGCTCCCAAACATTTAGAAAATTTTAGTTACACAACATTAAACCTCTTTTTTCAAAGAGGACACGCCAATGGCTATTAATTTGTTAATTGACAGTATGGCTGCTGGACAGGCCCACAGAGTATGCAGTGGTTCCCCAAAGTATGTAATTACCCGGTTTTTTCAAAATTCTGTTTTAACACTGTGGGAACCCAGAGTTCTAAAATGCTCCTTTAGGACAAAAGAAGTCCAGAAATCCTACAGCATTCCCTGGTGAGTTGACAGTTTTATACTCCAATCTCACCTCAAGTGCCTGTGGCTCAAAGGGGTAGGGCACTGGCCCCATATGCTGGAGGTGGTGGGTTCAAACCCAGCCCCCAGCCAGAAATTGCACACACAAAAAAAAGATTTCCAATACCTCATCTTCCATCATCACTCCCCACAAACAGCCCTGTTTCCTTTTTCCCTGAGAAAACAGAAGCCCTCAGGAGTCAGTTTGCTCACGCTTACTTTCACACCTCAGCTGCCCCTCCTCCTACCCTGGATAAACCATCCAGGAGCCTGTCTAAAGTCAACTCCTCCCCCTTTGGCATTAGATTCCTTATCTTTTCACCCACCCGGGTATATTGCTCCCATAATTTTTCCCTTACTTCCGCATCACCAGTTTTTCCTTCTCTACAGAATTACTCCCTTCAGTATACAACATACTATAATTTATCTAGTCTTAGAAAATAAATTTAAAAACCATTCTCTTGACCACACAATTTCCTCTACCTCCCATCCCATTTTTCTGTCCTTTGTTACAACAAAAGTCTACCCAAATTGCTCTATTTTTTTTTTTCTGTATTCAATTTTTCTCCCATCTTCTCTTGAAAGTAGTTGAATAGAACCTTCAACCCCACCACTCTACTTACTAACTCTGCATTTGTTAAGGTCAACAAGAATCAATGCTAGTAGTTAAATCTGATGGTAAATACTCAGTCCTGATTGTCTTGACCTATGAGCGGGTTTTGGCATTGATAGGTCAAGGAAGTTTAATACCAGCACCAAATAATAGTTACAGAAATAGTGCAACACCCTGTCCTCTTTGGAACATTTTCTTCCTTTGCCTTTCAGAGCACTGCATTTCCTCTGATGTTTTTTTCCTTTTTTTTTTCCTCTGATGTTTTACAATGGAGGAGTGTCCATGTTCAATGTCTCTCCACTCTGTTTGTGGTCTCATACAGTCTTGATAGACTTAAATGCTGATTAACTCTCAAATGTGTATCTTAAGGGGCACTGAGCTCCAGATTTAAACATCCAACTACCTATTCTGTAGCTAATTCATGTGTATAATGTGCACCTAAATTATCTTATCTAAAACTGAGCTCCAGATCTTACCCGACCCTATTCTGGCCCTAATCTATTCCTGGTAGTCTTCTTTACCTCAGTAAATAGCAATTCCTTTTCTTCCTCCATAGTTAGTACAAAAACCTTAATATCATCCTTGATCCATTCTCTCATAGCTCACATATGAACCATCAGCAAGCCCTAGTTACTTCTACTTTCAAATTACATCCACAATCTGATACCCTCTTGCCACATCCATTGTTACTACCCTTCGTCCTTTGCCTGGGTTATTGCACATGCCTCATAAATTCACTCTGTGCTGCAACTTCTCTTCCTTACAGACTCTTCTCCGGATACAATGCAGAGGGGGCCTCTTAAAACATAAATCTTATCCCTCAACAACGTCATAATGGCATCCACTTCCATCCTTCACAGGCAAGGTCCTTATAAAGACTACCAAGACATACCGGGACCTGATCAAACTAAAAAGCTTCTGCACAGCCAAGAACATAGTGAGTAAAGCAAGCAGACAGCCCTCAGAATGGGAGAAAATATTTGCAGGTTGTATCTCAGATAAAGGTCTAATAACCAGAATCCACTGAGGACTCAAATGTATTAGCAAGAAAATAACACATGATCTCATCTGAGGGTGGGCGAGGGACTTGAAGAGAAACCTCTAAAGAAGACAGACGCATGATCTACAAACACATGTAAAAAAGCTCATCATTTTTAATCATCAGGGAAATGCAAATCAAAACTACTTTGAGATATCACCTAACTTCAGTAAGAGTAGCCCACATAACAAATTTCCAAAACCAGAGATGTTGGCATGGATGTGGAGAAAAGGGCACTCTTCTACACTGCTGGTGGGAATGCACACTAATACGTTCCCTCTGGAAGGATGTTTGGAGAATACTTAGAGACCTAAAAATAGACCTGCCATTCGATCCTGTAATTCCTTTCCTAGATTTATACCCAGAAGACCAAAAATCACAATATAACAAAGACATCTGTACCAGAATGTTTATTGCAGCCCAATTCATAATTGCTAAGTCATGGAAGAAGCCCAAGTGCCCATCGACCCACGAATGGACTAGCAAATTGTGGTA
>CAUYPK010149688.1:0-36088 GCA_963574355.1 Loris lydekkerianus | reverse complement strand
TCCCAGGAATGGAAGAAAAAGTATCCAATGTACAGCCCTACTATGAAGCTAAACTATAGCTTTCACATGAAGGCTATAACCCAACTATACCACAAGACTAAGGGGAAAGGACCAAGGAAGGGGAAGGGAGGGGGGAGGTTTGAATGGAGGGTGGGTAATGGGTCGGGCTACATCTATGGTGCATATTTTTATCTATAATCAAAAATAAAATAAAATTTAAAAAAATTAAAAAAAAAAAGAAAGAGTGTGGCGGAAGTTTAACTATCGATTCAAGTGTGCCATGGGATGAAAAGGTTGAAAAACACTGCTCTAGGGACAGAGTCAAGTGCGTCCCACTACAAGCACAAATGGGAAAACTGAGCCTTAGAGGAAGGGAGCAGCTTGCCCAAAGGTACACAGTGAATCATGCAGGGCTGGAAATCATGACTCTGAGAAAAGGCATTAAATTAATGTGTTCAACTCCTGGTCACCTGGGACTGGATTACCCTGAGTGTGGAGGAGCTGATTTCAGTGGCTAACACCTTTCTCAGTAGTCAGGGGGCATTTTGACCGCAGAGCTGCTTCATTTTCTTCACCAGCTCTTCTCTCTCTTCCCTCACCTTACTATCACTAGTCTTCAGTCTTGGGAGGCAGCAGATTGAATGAAAAACTGTTTATTTGATCCTACTTGACAGTAAATAATGAATCATTTGCAATTCAACAAAGGTCCAGGTTTGGTAACACATTTGCCAGCAATTGTTTACAAGAAATATAGTTTGTTACTGAAGGACTAAATGTTAGGTAATTTAAAAAAAAGAAATATATCATGTGAAACTTAGTAAATGCAGAACATGATTGTCTTAACACAATAACTAAGAAAATGCCAGGAATATTATGTTAACCAGCGTGATGAAAATGTGTCGAACTATTTATAAAACCAGTGTATGGTGCCCCATGATTGCATTAATGTACACAGCTATGATCTAATACTAATAAAAAAATTTTTTTTAATTAAAAAAAAAAGAAATATAATTTGACCCCACATTTTGTTCTAACCGTGATTTGGGGTGCTTAGTGAACATCTTTCTTCACTTGGGTTGGCTCTGTTACTTGCAATCTGTCCAAATAGAAAGAGCCTAGGTCCAAATCAGGCTGGACGCTGGTCCAGTTCTAGAGGCTGCAGTTGCCAAGGCAGAGAAGCTAGAAGGTGCATACAAGCAAAGAGGGGGTCAGGCTAAGGGGCTTCCTGGGTGGTGTGAGATGGGTCTTAAACCTGGATATTAGGGGGTGCCAAGCAGCATGTGGTGACTCAAAGTCATATAGACTGTGTGTACTTCCTAGAAGAACATTCCATTCACAGAGAATCAGGGTTCCATTCACCCATTAATTCCTTTATTTCCTCATTAAACAAATATTGACTTAGTACCGTGATAGGTGCTAGGGAGAAAGGGGTGAATGAAATAGACATGATCTCTACCTCGATAGAGACCTCATGGTAGGGAAAGGAAATTAGAAAAGAAGCAAATGTATAGTTATAAATTGGGCTAAGAGCTATGAAGTGTGGGGGGAACCCTCTTGGAGGAGAAGTTTAAGCTAGGGGTTGAAGGCTAAGTGAGAGCCAGCCATTTGAAGAACATCCTAGAGAAAGGTGGCAGCAAAAGACTGGGAAGTCAAGAGAGCTCAGAAGACTCCAGGAACTGGTAAAGCATGCCAAGTAGGAAGGAGGAAAAGTGAAAGGGAAGAATAGAAAGGGATGGAGCCAAATAAGACCTCACCCAGCAGGCAGTTGACACATCAGAATGTCATCCCAAGAGCAGAGGGAAGCCTCAGAAGGGGAGCAAGCTAGGAATAGCATGGTACAATCAATAGTCCTTGAAAGGCCAGTCTAGCTTCTGTGGGGAGAGGCCTGGAAGGGCAGAGCAGAGGCAGCTTCAGTGTGTGGGGGAAGGGATGGCCAAGGCCAGGCAGGGTGTTTAATATCTAAGCCCAGTCAGCTAGAATTTAGGACCAAACCCTACTTCTCCAGGAAGACAAGCCTGGGCATCAGATGATGGGATAGCGAGGTCAAGGTGGGTCCTTGTGACATTGTACCTAGGCACCAAGGCTCTGCTGGAAACATACCTGGACATAAGTGTAATGAGCCTGCCAGGGTGTTTCTGTGCCCTGTGGAGCTGGAGGAGGTCCGAGGCTGCAGCAATTCTTTCTACCTGCGGCTGTAGGAAGCAAGGGCTCTAGGCAGGAGAGGCAAGGTAGGAGCTGGTAACACCAACACGTTGGGTGGCCCCATATTCTCTTTGCCTTCCTTTTTTTTTTTTTTTTTTAATAACAAATAATCTTCTCCTCCCAACGCCCAGGTACATTGTGTTCTTCTTCCTGATCATGGACCAGCTGGGCTTCTGCTGTGTGTTCCTTATGTTTCTGGCAAATAACTCGAAGCACGTAGGTCAGAGCCCTCAAGTAGAAATACAAGATGGTAAGAGATAGCCCAGCTTGAGTTTTGAGCAGCTCCATGCAAACCAACCGGGCCCAAGGAAGCCTAAACAATTCAGCCTTTGTCCTAGGCCCTCCAGGACATTATTTCTAAGAATCAACCAATAAAACTGAGCACACTTTTTCAATGTGAAAATATTCACAGGATTTATTCTGAACACATTAATCTGCCTCACAAGCTCCTGGGTGATCTGGTCCCCACCTATCGTTCCCAATATGTCCCACCTTTCCCAACACTGAGCTTTTTACTCATGCTGTAATTCCTATGTATAATGTCCTCCGTCCTCCCCTCTCCTATTTCCACATACCCAAATCACACCCATCCTGAATGCCCACCTCTTCTGGGTGTCATACCCTGATCCACATGTAGAATTACCACCTCATTTTCCCCTTCCCAATTCAAGCCTACTGTTTTATTACATGTACGGTTTTCCTTGAATGAAGTTATTTGTCCACATCTCTTTTTTACGCTTAACCTGTGAGCTCACAGTGGCTGAGCAAATTCCTCCAGAACGTTTAAAACAAAGTAACCATTTGATAAGTGTTTGTTAGGTGTGTATTTTCAGCTGACAGGTCTGCAAACCCTAGTGCTGGAAGAAATTCAAGCCATGTAGCCCACAGGAAGGCAGGTTACAATGCAATGCTCTCATTTTTGTAGATATGTTTGCATGTGTATAAACATATACTATCTACTCTTAAATATTAGCAGTAGTCACCTCTCTGAAAGGAATCTACAGACACATATTTTATCTTCATTTTTAAATCTTTATGGTTGACTTTCCCCCTTCAGAACACAAAAGCAATGTGTTTTTCTTAAACAAAACCAAACAATAGAATAAAGATTATAACATATAAAGGTCCCAGTAAATCTCCCTTCTGCAAAAATACACATTACAAGTTGTGTAAATAGTGTTTCAGCGGTTTTTAATATTCAAGCATGCATTTGTAACAATCATTTGTTCAAACCATGATATTAATACGTTCTACACTCTTTTTTTTTCATGTTTAATGATATATCATGGACTCACCATACCTAATTTATTCACCAAGTCCTTATGGAGAAACATTTAGGTTATTTTTATTCGTGTTACAAACAATACTGTAAAGAGAATCTCCAAAAATAATTTTGTTCTCTTTACATTTTGTCTTTGCTTCTATACATTTTTGACTATAAATATTTTCTGTCATCATAAAATGAAATCCTTGTTTGGAAAAAAAAAAAGAAGTGTCTAAGTCATTTGTCTGTCTCTGTTCAGAATTTTACTAAATGCTCTCCTTCAGTTAATGCATTCATTCATTCAAGAAATACATTGAATCTCTACCATGAAGTGGTCACAGTGCTGGCAACACAGCCGCGAATGAACTGAATAAGATTCCTGCCTTCGGCACACTTGCCTTGCAGTAGGGAAAGATAAACATTTAGCAATAATCATTCTAGTATAAAATTGCAAACTGATAAACCGTATTGAGGAAATGGGTTTATCAGTGCCTGACAGAGTTGGGAGGGGACATTGACTCTGAAGGCTCAGCAGTCACTAATGAGGGAAGGAGAGTATCCAGCAGAGGAAACCTTTCAAGGGTGGAAGGTTGGCAGGAAGAGCTGATGGGCATGGGGGAGGGAGGAGGGACTGCCAGATCAAGGCTGAAGTTCACATCTTCAGCCTTTCTTGTCTTTAGGTGATCGAAACAGCCAATGGGACCATAGCCAACTGCTGGGGCAGAGGGGTCATGACCCTCGTGCCCACCGTGAACATTCGCATTTACGTGGTGTCACCACTGCCCTTCCTGGTGCTGCTGGGGTGTGTCCAGAACCTTCACACCCTGTCCACCTTCTCAGCGCTGGCCAATGTCTTCATGCTGGGAAGCCTCTTCCTCATTTTCCAGCATCTCCTCCAGGCAGGTTCCCCCCTCAATGCCATCATGGTGACAGGGGTGGGTTTGTAAGTGTGTGTGTAGCAAAAGCCTGGAAACACCCCTTCCAGACTGTCAACAACTTCCTGTAGAGAGTGAGTTTCAGATTTCACCTTGAGATGTGTTTCCTTATATATGTCTGTATTGTTGCACATCTGAGGTCTGACAATTAAGTTCATGAACTTGCCACCATGCACTGACGTTGGCAGCACTGTACAAACAGCTGAGCAAGGTTTTACAAGCTTGTTATACAGTTCCTCACAGTTGTGTTTACGTCAATGTGTGGCAGTGTCTTGCTGAGTGCTGATCATTATTGTTGCATGTTTTTGTGTGCCCTCCTAAGGATATGGGAAGTCAAATTAGAGCAATAAACAAACATCTGTAAATTTCTTGCTAAGCTTGTCAAGAGTGGAAGTGAATCAGGGACATATTAGTTCAAGTTTATGGGGATAATGCCATGAAGAAAATGGCAGTGTAAAAGTAGATTAAATGTTTTTCTAAGGGGAGAGAAAAGAGGTCAGGGCAGCCAGTAACATGCTGAACTCATGAAAACACTGTAGAAGTTTGTCAAAATGTGTGTCAAAGTTGCCAGCTAACTGTGAGAAGCAGAGCAGACCAAGTAAACTTCAATAAAGAAATAGACAGGAAAATCTTAACTGAAAATCTTGGCCAACAACTCATGACTTTTGTATCACAACAATGCACCAGCTCACATGGCACTGTCTGTGAGGGAGTTTTTAGCCAGTCAACATTAATGCATCGGAATGCCTTCTCTGCTCACCTGGTATGGCCCTCGGTGAATTTTTTCTTTACCCAAAGATAATGAAAATATTGCAAGGAAAGCATTTTGATGACATTCAGGAAATGGAGGATAATATAGTGGTAGCTTTGAGGGCCATTCCAGAAAAAGAGTTCCAAAATTGCTTTGAAGGATGAATGAGAAGCAGGTGTCTGTGCATAGCTTCTGGAGGGGAGGACTTTGAAGGTGACCATAGTGATATTCTTCAATGAGGTACGTAGCACTTTTTCTAGAATGAGTTTGCCAACTTAATTGTCAGACCTCGTATACATAGGTTTGGCACACAGGATATTTCTTCCACTGCTTTCCTATTAGAATGCTTATGGGAAATGTCTCAAGATGTTTCTGACATTGCCTTATGTTCTAGATACAGTCAAATGTTAGAACTCTCACAGTTTAGAAAGCGAGCAGGAGACAAAACAATTTATTGTAACAACTGCTTTCATTTGTGTTCAGTATTAAATCTAAACATTTATAGAATAACAGCATAGTTTAATACTTACATATAGGCATTTTACTGAGCTTTAGTATTGGTTGAGTATCAAGTGTTGATGTATTATATTTTTTCTCATTGAAAATAATAGGAACTTGGTGGTGCCCATAGCTCAGTGGGTAGGACACCATCACATACACTGAGGCTGGCGGGTTTGAACCTGGTCTGGGCTAGCTAAAACAACAACAGAAAATGACAACTGCAGCAACAAAAAAGAAAAATAGCCGGGCATTGTGGTGGGCATCTGTGGTCCCAGCTAGTTGGGAGGTTGAGGCAAGAGAATCGCTTAAGCCCAAGAATTTGAGATTGCTGTGAGCTGTGACAACATGGCACTCTATCTAGGGCCACAGCTTGAGATTCTGTCTCAAAAATAAATAAAATAAAATAATAGGAACTTGGTTATCAGCATTTTTGCATAGATCATCAGATTTTTAGGAGCAGATTATTGACTGACGTTAAGAAGGTTTTCTTTTGGTTTGGGTTTTTATGACAAGCAGGTATTTTGTTATAAGGGGAAAAACTATAAGAACTCTTGTTCAACTCAACTTAAAGTAAACGGAAGAAAAAAGGAGACTATTTTAGAAAGGGAAGTGTCATGGAACAGCCAAGCTACAAGGATGCTGCTGCATTAGGTTTTGGAAGTGACCCCAAACCACCAGGGCCTCTGATGCCTTGGCTCAGTTTAGCTCCAAGTATTGGCTTCCTTCCTGTCTTGATATGAACCAGCTCTGTCCACAGCTCCTGGGTCTTACAGTTTTACCATTCTGGCCACCAGAAGGAGACTAATCTTGTATTCTCTCATGTCTCAAAAAATCCAGGATGGGATTTCATTGGTTCAGTGTGGATCAGGACTACCCCTGGACTAATCAACTACAGTTAGGAGAACACCCCTAGAAGCCATGCCTGATACAGAGGGAGGTGAGGTCACTGTAGGGATGGGTAGGGTGCTGAGTAGATAATCCTGTAGACACCCATGACAAAGAAGAAATTATAGAAATTAAAAGAAATCAGGAGTAAAGATTGGGCACCACAACATCCCTACTCTTCCACTTTGCTCTTTTATGAGGCACAAAAACTTCCCCCAACATCCGTCATGGTTGGGAATCAGGAAAGGTAGAAAATAGAGCTAAAAGTTGCCCCCTTTTGGTGCTTTGGTGCAAAACTACTGGTGAGAACCCAGTAGTTCTTAGGGAAGCAGCAATTTTGCCTTCCATCCCCCGTGGACATTTGGCAATTTTTGGAGACATTTTTGGTTGTCACTGGTTCTTTTTTTGAATAGCCAACAACAAGGAAACAGAGTCCAGATGTAAACTCCTCAGATAGTCTCCACCTGCC
Source organism: Loris lydekkerianus (assembly GCA_963574355.1). NCBI lineage: Eukaryota > Metazoa > Chordata > Mammalia > Primates > Lorisidae > Loris > Loris lydekkerianus. Next base: position 29,081 of record CAUYPK010149688.1, on the reverse strand, counting down.
GAGGACCCTCCTGCCTGAACAGCAAAGAAAATATATCTTCCTGTCGTTCACCCCCCAGGAAAGGGTGATTCAGTCACCACTCTCCTGGCTAGGAAGATTTTTCCCTGTTCCCAGACAGAAGAGAAGAACCTTCAGAGACTCCTGGAAACCAGATGCTATAAATGTCCTGGAGACCTGTGGCTGGTATCTCCTTAAGAATGTTGTGCTTGGGTCTCTCTATCAGGAAATCCCAGACCCCAGGAGCCTGCCTCTGGTGGCAAATTGGAAGACCTACCCTGTCTTCTTCGGGACAGCAATTATAATACCTACAAAGCCAGGATGTTGTAAGAACTTGGCAAGATAAGGTAGGCTAAATGATTAGCACATTTCCAGGCAAAAAGTCAATCATAGTTATTATTATTTTGCTTCACCAGTTCTTACCAAGGGTATGGAAAAGAATGCTAATGTGCTAGAAAAAAATAATCTGATAGAAAGCTGTGGGATGTTGAGCAAATCTCTTTTACATGGACCTCATTTGTAAAATGGGAGAACTGAAGATCTCTGGGTGACAAATCTCTGACAGGTCAAACTACTTGAGCACTCTGGTCTTCATATTAAAAGTTACTATTTAACTTGATATGCCCTGAATCTGTACATTTGGGTGCTAGAGCTATTTTAATCCAGAATAGGAAAATCACTCTGAAAGTCAACAATAAAAGAGAGTTTAGTACTGGTTTTCAAATACTTCTTATCCCCTGAACCCTTTGAATGAAATCACAAAAAGAATATAATCTTTGAAACTAATCAGTTATTCTTGCATAGCTCAGAAAAAAATATACCTCTCCACATATAGATATGAGAATATAAATATGTACACACAGACAGAGGAAGAATATGGTAAAGCAAACATGGTAATATTTGAGGAACTGGTGAAAAGTATATGAGAATACTCTGTTCTATTCTTGCAACTTTTCTGTAAATCTAAAATATTTCAAAATAAAAAGCTAAATAAAGAGACAAATCAGAAATGTATCCCCAGCCCGAGTAGTCACATCCATGCACAGATTGAAAGAACAAAAAACCAAAAACCAGGGCTAGATGTGCTGTGTCTGTCCAAGAGTGTGAGGCTGTTAAATTTCAAAGTCAGGGCTAATGATGAAAGCCTCACCCTCTCACCCAATGTGTTTCCCTTCTTAGGGTTTTCTTTGATCTTCCCCATTTAGCTCTCCTTTGACAGGATTGTGTTATTCGGAGCTGATTCTCCCACATTATTACTCTGGAACATGGAGTCACAGATCATTAACAGGTAAGACTAGAATGAAGTATCAGCAAGTAGAAATTTTTCTTTTTTCTTTTCTTTTCCTCTTCCTCTTCCTCTTCTTCTTTTTTTTTTTTTTTTTTTTGCAGTTTTGGCCGTGGCTGGGTTCGAACCCACCACCCCTGGTATTTGGGGCCAGCACCCTACTCCTTGAGCCACAGGCACCACCCCAAGTAGGAATTTTTCTAAACAACTAACTCACACCTCAAAGAAACTGAGGTTTCTTCAGTCCTGGTGCCAGTAGATCTCTACTCCTTTTTGATACGTTGTTCAGGAGCTGTCATGTATTTTGATATATAAGATACTGTCCTCTCCACCACCACCACCACCACCCCCTCCCCGCCCCTTTTCCCCCACTCCCCACCCCCCAAGTAAAAAGAATCCAAAATTATATAGCAGTCCACACACAAGTGTTACTGCTGGAAGGTCACTTTCCACTTGAAATTTGGATGGAGCTCCCCCTAGTGGGAAAAGCATGAAAGCACAACTCCTACAAAGACACCAGCTTACTTACTCTAGTTGTGGTTTTCTGTAATCATAACCATGGGTTATTAGAAAAGTTTTGAGATACAAAAAAATAAGAAACACAAAATCTATATGGACTGAAATAAATAATGCCTTCTCATCAACACTGATAAACTGAGCAAGTTGAAACTTGTACAAGTGAATCAGAAAGGATGCTTTTGATTGTGTTTCTTGGAAGTGAAATAATGAACACAGTTTATCTCAAAACTTTTGTAGTGACCTACATAATATTAGATGATCATCAACATCCATGGACCACAAACCTACTCAAAGGTAGGGCCTTTCCTGAGCATGGAAAATGATACTCAAATATGGAAGGTTGGGATAGTAGGCTTTTAAGGTCTTCTTTAATGATTTGTGTTATAATTCAGTAGTTCCTTATCCCAATTATATCTGAAGCTAGCATAATGTCTTGGAGTTTTTTGGGTTTTTTTCTCCTGAGCTGTCTGATGACTAAGGTGTATGAATTTAACATACAGTGGGCAAAATGGGGTATTTATAAAAACAGGAAGCACTGTGTGATTCTGTGTGGCCCCTCTGCTTGCGGGTTTGCCTCTGGAAAACAAAATGTAGGACCAAGCCCAGTTTCCCCTTATCCTATATGGGGGGATGTTCATGATCATTATCCTGTACACAAGCCTGGGGGCCCTGGGCCATCTCAAGTTTAGAGCCACCACCCAGGCAAGTAATACCCTCAATCTTCCCAACTGCTGGTAAGTTCAGGACTTGAAAACAAAGGTTCTTATGGTCACTGGGCTCTAGGATGACATGCAGGATAGGGCTGGCTTAGCTGCCCTTACCAGAGCAGAGCAGCAAGGCTGTGAGTGAGGATTGAGTTGTCAGCATGGAGAGGAGAGACCAGCCAGAAAACCACTGTGGAAGGAGGTGGGCTGGATAAATGAAGAGAGAAAATTCATGTCCAACATGGCCATTAGTCCTCCTGTGTTCCGGCAGGCTATTTCTCCTCTCTGTATCCCAGTTTCCCTATGTATCAAACAACAGGATCAGACTAAGTGATTTCTAAGTGCCCTTTCAACTTTAACTGATTCATCTGTCACATCTCTTTTGCATGCAAGTAACTAAAGTCCAGCCCAAACTGGATATAAGTTTTAAAACAAAAAGAAAAGAAAAATATATGTATTTGGCATACCTCTAGCTCCAGGCATTTCTGGATCCAGCTAGTAGGTGGTATCATCAGGACTCAGGCTTTCTCTCTCTCAGGTATCTTTTCTGTGCATGGACTTTATTCTCTTCCTACACGCACAGTGACAGGTGACCGTCAACACTCCCTCAGTTGCAAGCCTTTCTCTCATCAGCCCAGTGTAAAGAAAATTTACCTTTCCCAAAAGGTCTGTTAATTCTGATCATCCCTGCTAGGGTTACATGTTTGTTACTGGACCAGCATAGATGAAATATGGTGACTGGCTGTGCCTGGATCCTGTGCCCTGCTGGGTGGGGAGACTCCCTGAACCTGGTGGGCTAAGAGTGGGTACAAGGTAACTCCTACTAACTGAGATGGTAGATGGTTGCTGGGTTCCTTAATCCAGGCAATGTCCATTAGAAATAATTATAGTCTATTATTAATATTATAGTTAATAATTATAGTCAAATCTGGGGAGCACAAATAATGTAACATTCTTATACTTCTCAGTAAGACAGGTAAGTTATGGGAATCATTGAAAAGGGTGGTGAGTAGAATATCACTACAGGGTAGCCAGAAGCTTCTTCCCCCTTTTACTCACCATATTGACTTCCTGAAAGCACTCAGATTCTTAGGCACGTATTCCCCCCTTCTACCCCCCCCCCCAATTTGTTCTGCCTCCACTTTTTTGCTTTTATGTTACCATCGTCACTGGAAATGTGCTCCATGTCTGTGCAGGGGCTGATCTTAAAGCAGAGGTGGGAAGTCTAAGAGGTGAATCAGAGGTGAGAGCTGTCCACCTGGAGCCCGGACTTGGTGTAAGGACCACGTGAGGTAACAGGTATGAAGGTGCTTTATAAACTCTACATACGTGATTGGGTGATAATTGCTATTAATTTTACCAGGCCCACAGAGAAGTCCATGTGGACTCACACTGCTCTGACCAAGGTGCTGACAGCCCAGCAAACACTCCTTCTCTCACCTCATTCACGTCACCGGCAAGGGTGGAGGGTAACAGAGGACCCAGCTGACTCTAGCTGAGCCTTTACAAAATGTTTAAGAGTGTAATTTCTGAAGTCAGCCAGACCTGGGTCTAAGTCCATATTCCCTGATTGCTAAGTGTAAGACCTTGGGAATATTATATAACCCATCAAAAGCTCAGCTTCCTTGCCTGTAAAATGTGATAATAATAGTACCTGCTCCATTGAATAGCTTAGCACAGTGACTGTCACAAAGAAATGTAAACCAACAGACATTGTTTTCTTATGTGTGGCCCTTCATTTATCGTTGGGTACTACTGTAAGTTAATGGCCCTAAGGCCAGAAATCCACATTTTTGATCTAATGTATAAATAATGAAGATGTAGAAAAAATATAATAACTTAGATTTAATATTCTGAATAATTGACACACATCATTCATAAGAAGCAGAAGAAGAGAGAAGAATACAAGTATTCACAAAGTGCTTTTCGTGTGCTAAGTGCTTTCCATTTCATTTTATCCTTATCCTGGCCCATCTGCCACGTGAACACTCAGTACCAGGTGAAAGGAATGCTGATGTGATTCAGCCACATTCCCTAGTCTCAGGGAAAGTCTGGCGCGCGCGCGCGCGCACACACACACACACACACACACACACACACACACGTCATATTCCACGTGTGAGGCTCTGAAACATGGATGAGGACTAGTGTTGAGGAAAGTCAAAAGAAGGAAGATTAATTCTGATCCGGGAATAGGGAGGCATCTCTGAAGCCTCTGAGACTTGAACAAGGAACAGGAATGTGTCAGATAACAAAGAGAGGGAGAGGACATTCTTGGTAGAGGGAACAGCACGTGCAAGCCCATTGATTGCAAAGGGAGAGCTCGGGCTTAGGCAATGCTTCTAACTGTCTAGTGTAGTTACAACATCCAGCACATGAAGGTGGTGATTCAGGGACAACATTCTCAACATTGTAACCATCCCAGACAATTAGAACCACTGGACGTGAAATAGGATGGGTTTTGAATCGCAGGCTCAAATTTGGAACTCTTTCTTGTGGGCTGCAAGGTACGATTAAAGGCTCTTTCAACATTGGATGAACATACCATTAATCTGTCCTCTGCTTTATGTCCACTAAAAAGCAGTGTTTTTTTTTTTTTAATTCTTGATTGAAATCAGTGCCATTTGGTTAGCATTTCATAATTGTAGACTTTCAGAGATCATCAGATCTAGCTCCTGCCTTTTAGCAGGTACAGAGTACACCCCATTTTACAGATTTGGCAAATAAAGTCCAGGGAAACAAAATGACCATGGTACTTAGGGGTACAGGCTGAGTTAGGATTCCAGGTCTCCTGAAACTCAATTTAATAATTGTTCCCAACATACACATCACTCACTCTCTCACATTATCCAGATCAACTATGAAAAACAGCTGTTCCATCTCGGCGCCTATGCTCAGTGGTTAGGGTGCAGACCACATACCCTGGGGCTGGCAAGTTTGAACCCGGCCTGGGCCTGCTCAGCAACAATGACAACTACAATAAAAAGTAGCTGGGCAGTGTAGTTGGAACCTGCAGTCCCAGCTACTTGGGAGGCTGAGGCAAGAGAATCGCTTAAGCCCAAGCGTTGGAGGTTGCTGTGAGCTGTGATGACCCAGGACTCTATTGAGGGTGACATAGTGAGACTCAGCCTAAAAAAAAAAAAAAAAGAAAAGAAAAAGAAAATGAAACAGCTGTTCCCCTGTCTCAACACTCACGCAGAAAGAGCTGAGATGGGAACATGAACCCACTCTCTTCTCTGTAGGTCCTGGCACCTTCATGCCCTTCACTGCACCAGTCTCCAGCACCTAGAGACGTAGCCACTTAACGCATTGATGTATTTGGGGTGATTAGCAAGTTATTAAAAGTAGTTTTGAGGATTCTCAGTTTCCGCCTCATCCTGCAGCCTGAGGGCTCTCCCTGTCATCCTCATGGCTCATCCAGAGGTTACTGTGTCTGTGCCTGGATCCTTCCTGATCCCTTTGCCTTCCATAGGTTGTACCAGTCTGTCGAGCTCCTGTACTTGGGCGGTATCTGCCTCACCTACCCCATGTATTTCTATGTCCCTGCAGAGATCATCGTGTCTTTGTTGTTTCCTGAGCACCAAACTGCTGGGCCTTGGTGATGGACCTGGGCGTCGGCACCACCATGGTCTGTGTGACCTGTGAGTAAAAGGCAAGCAGTCTTGCTTCCTTCTCGCCCCTCCACCAGCCCAGGAGTTGTTAGGCCACCAGGACCCCCTTAGAGCAAATGCAGAAATCTAGACCCAGTAAATGTCTGTGGAATTAAGCCAAACCTTAGAGAAACACATCAGTTGGGTTCCGTTGGTATCAGCCAACGAGACATGTAGGCTAAAGCAAAGGGATTCAGAGGTGGCTCACACAGTCAAAGGAAAAGCGAAAGGAGCAGACACTGAAAAAGACAGGGACCAAGTCAGAAAATTAAGGGACTCTGCCTCTGGGATGAATTTCCACCAACTGCCTTCTGATCTTCAGCTCAATACTCAAGAGGCAAATCCTATGGGGAGAGAGTTTGATCACAGGTGCCCAGCTGTTGGGCAAGGAAAGTGAGGGCATGTGGATTGACAGGGCCACCAAGACTCCCTGTGCATTGGGAGGGTATGTGCTGCAAAGCAGAAGGGGGGTTCTGCCAAAAGAAAAGGGAATGGGGGGTGCTAAAAGCAATGCCAGAAGTCACCAGGTCACCATAACTGTGACAAACAGCAGGCAGTTAGATATGACATTAACCAACTAAGAGAAATGGTCAGAGGTAGTATCTTCAAGTACTAAAAATAGTGAAAGTTCTAGATCAGGATTCCTAAATTCAATACCCAGCCCTTTATTCTTCAAAGGCTTAATATGAGAATTGGAACAATTACCCTTAAACTTCCTAGAATTGTGTGCAAATGTGGTATGTAAAGGTCTCATTTGTTTAATGGATTTGGGTTTTGTCTTTTTTTTATTGTTGTTTTGTGTCTTCAGAATCTCTGGCTCCCACCAGCTTAGGAAAGGGTCTGTAAAAGGTTATGAACTTCTGTTAACAAAAGGACTGCTCTCTCAGACAGGCCTCCTTCAGAGTCTACTTCCTCAGAGCTGCCTGGCCTCATCCTGGTTGCTATTACATATAGTACAAGAGACATGGATAAGAATCTAAATGGTTATCAATATGAAAAATGTGGGGTCCCCTGGAAGCCCAGGGGTCATGGGCTTCCAGTTTGGAGTCATGATTCTGCATTGTTTCCCCTTGAAATTCCTAAGATCTCCACAGTCTGCTCAGAAATCTAGGTTTTAAAATGCAGTTTTTTCCTCCCTGCCTACTATGGGAAAGATACCTGAAGGATTTGATTAGGGGCCATAGCCAGAAAAGGGTACATGGCTCAGTTAAAGTCATCCATCTCCAGGTGGTGAGGGACTCTGGTGGGGATATTCACAAATTTAAAAGAAGCTAGTGGTTTGGGGTTTGTGTATGTATGTGCAGATTTTACAATTTTTAGATAGTGGCAACTCATTCAAAAACTGTGACTCTCAAGTGGCCTATTTGCAACCAGGAACTAGATTTCATTCCCAAGGTGTTTATGAAGCCCCCTGAGCACCCACCCCCAGCATATAGCATATGCACACACACACACACTCACACGTCTGACTTAAAGAAAATGAGCCTGCTTCACAAAACAGGCTCCTTTCTCTGTCTTTTTGGCTATATATATATATATATATGTGTGTGTGTATATATATGTGTGTATATATATATGTGTGTGTGTGTGTATATATATATATATATTTGTTTTTTTTTTTTTTTTTTGTCAGAAGATTTTCAGGGTCCTAGTGGCTGTTCAGCAAGATGGCTTCATATTTACAAACATCACGAGTGGGACAGCTTACCCTGTAAAGTTGGAATAACCATGTGAGAGGTTGAGAGGTACATATTTTAAGCTCAATGTAACAAAGAGTTTATGAGGCTGGACAATTAAGTCACCAGATGGCCAAAGGGATGAGGCTATGTAGCACTTTTTCGAGGATGAGATTGTGAACTTGTACTTGTACTGGGTGAGAAGGGGATAGTGAGTGCCCCACCTTTGATGGTATTCAAACAGAAGCAGGGCAATGACTTTTCAAGGAACAGTTTTTTATATGGCCTATGAGAAGTTCTTTCCATATCTGGGATTCCAAATCTTCCTTGGTTTTTTCAATAAGTCAACAGACTCAAATTTTAGTGATTGAATTACTAAATCTAAAGGATACTCCTTTTGTACCTTTTTCCTGATGCATCGTAAATAGGAGATTATAGAAGTCATGAAACATATGTTTATCTTGAAAATATTTACTCTAGAGGTGTAAGCAGCTAGCCCTTGTTTGATATAAATACATAAACCCACAGATTTCTCTTCCTGCATTATTTTTCCTGGATCACCTCTAACATGTAAGAACTGTCTGAGAGGTGCCCTGAGTCACCCTCTCGGGCAGGTAACCAATAATTCACGAGGCATAGATAAGGGAGTTTAAAGTATTTCTAGAGCTGGGGCCCAGAAAGGAGAGGCTACATGTTGAGTCACGCACAGAGTTTTAGAACTAGGACTAAAGCATAAGTCTCCTGATTCCTGATCTAAGGTTGATCATGTCAAACCACTCACAGTAAGAGGTTTTTTGGTTTATAAAAACATGTTACAGGCTGGACACAGTAGCTCATACTTGTAATCATAGCACTTTGGGAGGCTGAAGCAGGAGGATCACTTGGGGTTAGAAGTTCAAGATGAGCCTGAGCAAGAGCAAGGACCCCATCTCTACAAAAAAAAAAAAAAACAGAAAAATTAGTTAGGCATGGTGATGCATGCTTGTGGTCCCAGCTATTTGGGAGGCCGAGGCAGGAGGATTGCCTGAGCCCAGGAATTTGAGGTTGATGATGCCACTGTGCTCTGGCTTGGGCAACAATAAGAAAGAACATTGGGGCGGTGCCTGTGGCTCAGTGAGTAGGGCTCCAACCCCATATTCCGAGGGTGGCAGGCTCAATTTGACCCTGCCAAACTGCAACAAAAAATAGCCAGGCATTGTGGCAGGTGCCTGTGGTCCCAGCTACTGGGGAGGCTGAGGCAAGAGAATCGCCTAAGCCCAAGAGCTGAAGGTTTCTGTGAGCTGTGACGCCACACCCCTCTACCAAGGGCGGCAAAGTGAGACTCTGCCTCTAAAAAAAAAAAAAAAAGAAAAAAAATATTGTATGGAGAAAAATTTGAAGAATTTCAGAAATTAAGGCGTTTGCCCTCATGGGATTGATTGTTTCCTTATTATTTTTTACCTTTTAATGTCAATAGCATCTATAATGATGTCCTATTTTTCATTTCTAATATTGGTAATCTGTGTCTTCTTTCCTTTTTGTTAAGTCTGGGTTGAATATTATTAACTTTATTGATCTTCTCAAACAAATAGCTGTCTGGTTTTTCCCTATTGTTTTTCTGTTTTTGGTCTTGTGGATTTTTCCTCTTATCTTTATTCTATTATCTTTTCACCTTGCTTTGAGTTAAATTATTCTTCTAGTAGCTTGACATGGGAGCTTAGATCATCCATTAGAGACCTGTCTTCCTGTCTAACATACATTTTTAATACTGTAGAATTTCCTGTAAGCCTCTGTTAACACACAAATAGTCACTGGTCATGTGTGGTTAGTGAGTACTTGAACTGTGACTAGTCAGGATAGAGTATATCACAAGTGTAAAATAAGCATCAGATTTTAAAACTTCAAAACAAAAAAATGTATAATATCTCTATTATTTCTATAGTGTTATACATTGACATAGTAATATTTGGGGTATATTGTGTTAAGTTAAACATAACATTAAAATTAACTTTTGTTTTCTTTTCACTTCTTTTAGTTTGGCTGCTAGACAAATTAAAATACATTTTGTGCAATTTTGCACTGTATTTCTGTCAGACAGTGCTGCTCTGAACATTGTTTGAGCACATTGTAATACATGGGGATTTCTTTCTATTCAATACAAAACATTTTCTAATTATTTTTACAACTTTCTCTTTGGCATACGGATATTTAGAAGGATATTTACATTTCCAAATATTAATATTTGGTGATATTCCAGACATCTTATTGATTTATAGTTTAGTTTCATTATTCTCAAAGAACAAGCTTTTTGTATGATTTTAATTCTTTTAAGTTTGTAGGTTTCCTTTACAGGCCAGATTATAGTCACACTCGGTAAATGCTCCCTGTGCACTTGGAAAGGACGTGCATTCTGCCAGTGTTTGATGGGAGGCTTCTCCAAATAACAAGTAGGTCAAGCTGGTTCATAGTGTTATTTACTCTTCCTTACTGATTTTCCATCTACTTGTTGTATTGATTAGTGAGACAGGACTACCGAAGTTTCCAAATATACTTGTGAATCTATTTCTTCTTTCAAATCTACCAGTTTTTACTTCATATGCCGTTTTTGCAGCTTGATGGTTAAATGCTGCGCATTTACATCATTTAGGATTGTCCTTCATCATTGCATCTGTCCCTCTTTATCTCTGGCAATATTCCCTGTTCCAAGTTTGCTTTGTCTGATATTAATACAGCCCCTCTACCTTTCCTTAATGTTTGCCTGGTATATGTCTTTTTCCTTTAATTTTAATCTATTTATGCCTTTATATTTTGAGTGGGTTTTTTTTTTTTTGTATAGAGCATATAATGGATCTTGCTTTTGTATCTAATTTGATCATCTCTGTCTTTTAATTGGTGTTTAGACCATGTACCAGGGGTGCCAAAAACGTATACACACTGCAAGAGATGTCATTTATGTATTATATATTATATTATGTATATATTTTGAGCACCTCTTGTAATTGCAGAAGTCAAATGTGACTTGTATTCATTTTTTGTTATTGGTATATATTGAGTATTACAATTTTAATACAATTTTTCCTTTCTTAAACTGTGTATACATTTTTTGGCACCCTCTATATTTAATGTAATTATCGACATGGTTGAATTAAAATCCATCATCCTGCTGATGATTTTCTATTTGTTGCATCTACTCTTTCTTCCTTTTTTCTTCTTTTTTGGCCTTCTTTTGGATTATTTTTTAAGTTTCCATTTTTTTTATGTGTACTTCTTTTATTTTTTAGTAGTTGCTCTAGGGCTTAAAATGTATATCTCTAATTAATTGCACAGACCACTTTCAAATAATATTAAACGGTTTCATGTATAGTACAGAACCTTACAATAGTATACTACCAATTTCTGCCTCCCATTTGTACTATTTTGTCATATAATTTATTTTTTAGGTGTTATCAACCCCTTAAACATTGCCTTACCATTTTTGCTTTAAATCGGTAGCCAAACTTTTTCTTTAAGGATCAGATAGAATATATTTTAGAATTTCTGTTCATTAGCCTCTGTTGTGATTACTTAACCCTGTCCCTGTAGTTCAAAAGCAGTCATGGGCAATATATAATTTAAACTAATGATTATGGCTCTGACTCATTAAAACTGTAGTCGTAAAATAGGCTGCCCATAGGCCTCATTTGCTAAGACCTGCTTTAGTCAGAGCTCTTTCAGAGCAATTTGAAATAAGGAAAACTTTTTATATTTACTTTTACTTTAACCATTGCCAAAGATACTTATTTGCTTTTATTGATCCAAGGTTCTATCTGGTATAATCGTTCTTCTTCACGGGGAATTTACTAACTTTTTTTAGCACAAATTTTCTGGTAATGAATTATCTTAGGTTTTGCTTGCCAAAAAAAATGTACTTGTTTTAAAAAAAAAGTACTTGTTTCTCCTTCATTTTAAAAATCTATTTTCTCTGAACTGGCCGTGTTTTTTTGTCAGTACTGAAAGATGTCACTTCATTGTCTACAGGTTTGTATAATTTCTTTTTCTTTTTTTTTTTTTTTTGGAGACAGAACCTCAAGCTATCACCCTGGGTAGAGTGCTGTGACATCACAGCTCACAGCAACCTCCAACTCCTAGGCTTAAGCAATTCTCTTGCCTCAGCCTCCCAAGTAGCTGAGACTACAGGCGCCCGCCACAACGCCCGGCTGCTTTTTGGTTGTAGTTGTCATTATTGTTTGGCAGGCCCGCGCTGGATTCGAACCTACCAGCTCTGGTGTATGTGACTTGCACCTTAGCCACTTGAGCTACAGGCTCTAAGCCAGGTTTGTATAATTTCTTATAAGGACACTGCAATGCTTATATTTGTTTTACCATATCTAAATGACTTTTTCGCTGGCTGCCTTCAAAACTTTCTCTTTATTTTTCCTTTACAGAAGTTCGGATATGTTTTAGATGTGTATGTTTTGGTTGTTGGTGTTTATCTCTTCTATTTTGTGTTTTGCTCTGAACTTTTTTTTTTTTTTTTTTTTAAGAGAAATGGGGTCTTGCTATGTTGCCAACACAGGCCTCAAACTCCTTAGCTCAAGTGATCCTCCCAATTCAGCCTCCTGAGTAGCTAGGCCTACAGGCTCATACCACTGCACACGGCTCTGAATGTTTTCATCTGTTGTTTTACATATTTCATTTTTTAAATATTCTTAGCCATTGTTTCTTCAAATATTTCTTGTGCCACAGTCTCTCTTCTTCGTCTGGGATTCTAATTTATCATATTTTAGACTGTTTGACATTATCTCACAGCTCTCGGATATTCTAATTTTTTTACTCTTTTGTCTCTTTGTATTTCACTTTGAATAATTTTTATTTTTTATTTTTATTTTTTATAGCTGTCTTTTTTTTAAATGTGAGACAGAGTCTCAAGCTTTCAGAGTGCCATGGCGTCACAGCTCACATCATCCTCCCACTCTTAGGTTTAAGTGATTCTCTTGCCTCAGCCTCCCGAGTAGCTGGACTACAGGAGCCTGCCACAACGCCCAGCTATTTTTGTTGAGTTGCCACTGCTGTTTTAGCTGGCCAGGGCCAGGTTTGAACCTGCCACCCTCAGTTAATGGGGCCGGCACCCTACCCACTGAGCCACAGGTGCCACCCAAGCTGGAATAATTTTTATTGATCAGTCTTTAAGTTCACATGTTCTTTCCTTGGCTTTATTGGGTTACTGACAATACTATCAAAAGCATTCTTCATCTCTGTTACTGTATTTTTTTATTACTAGCACCTCCATTTGACTCTTTTTTATAATTTCCATCTCTCTGATGAATTCTCTATTTGTTCACACATGTCCAAATCAACTTCAGAAATGCCACAAAGTACTCAAAAGTAGTTATGCTCTCAATTTCCTTAGCCTGCTGGCATGGTGAGAAGTAGTCTTAGAGATGAGTCCATCTGTGTGGACTTTTTGTAGAGGACAGCCAGGACAACAACCTGGAGATTCTCTGCTAGCATCATAGAATCTCAGAATTTTCTAACTTCTAAACTTATAATTATGGACTCTTGGAAACTAGGGATCCAAAATTATTTTCCTAAGTTTTAGAGTTGAATTTTCAAGGGTGAACACCTCTAGGGGTGAGAGTCCACCAACTCACAAGGCAGTTGAGGCCAAAGGGAAGCTGCCTTCCTTCAAGTAGAATAATGGCAATAATGTACCAGAAGGAAGCCATTCCACGTTCAGAGTGTCAAGTTCACAACAAAAGTAGTATCTGTCTTCCCCTTCCTGTCTCCCATGCTTGTAAACACCAGAGTGAAATACCCACTAATCTAAAAAAGAAGGAAGACCAATACCATTTGTTTTCTTTAATGTGTTTATAATGCTATTAGGTAGTGTGTCTTAGTTTTTTTCTTATGAAAGGAAGAGTTTTTTTAAAAAAGAATATCTCTTGGCTCTGAGCCTGCAGCTCAGTGGCTATGGCACCAGCCACATACTCAAGAGCTGGCAGGTTCAAATCCAGCCCAGGCCTGCCAAACAACAAGGACAACTACAACCAAAAAATGGATGGGCATTATAGCAGACGCCTGTGGTCCCAGCTACTTGGGAGGCAGAAGAATCGCTTGGGCCCAAGAGTTTCAGGTTGCTGTGAGCTGTGATGCCACAGCACTCTACCCAGGGTGACATAGTGAGACTCAGTCTTAAAAAAATAAATAAATAAATAATAAAAAAGAGTATCTCTAACCTTCTTTACAAAAGCAAAACATTTGTTTTTCCAATCTCTGTTTTGGGTCCTGATAATGAGACAGAATATTAGGAATTCTTTTAACTTTACTAATTGTCAATGACCTCATCTCTACAGTTGGTTCCATATTTAATTTGGTTCCTTACTAGGCTTTAAAATGTGACAATGTGATATAACAGCTAATGATATCTTTAAATGAGAAAAACAGGTAGTACGACAATGTGATAGTGCAATGTTATTTGTAAAAATGAATGTGTGTGTGTGTGTGTGTGTGTTCAGTGATGGGTAATAATTAATCTCTGGGTGATAGAATTGTGCATATGCTTGTTTTCTCTTTGCCCATGTGTATTCTTTCTATATTTAATATGGTTTATGGAAAACCAAAGCATATAAAAACTCCGAAGTTCTATATGAATATAAGAAATGATTGTCATCAGTCCATGCAAAGTCCCCAGCTGAATTTCTTTATTTATCTTTCCCTTTTATTTATACCAGTGGTTCTCAACTGGAAGCAATACCCCCTTGCCATAGCCCTTTGGGGGAACATCTGGTAATGTCTGGGGACCCTTTTTGATTGTCACACAAGGGATGGGCCAACACTGCCAAGCAGCAGCACAAGGTTAATGGCTTCTGATCCATAAAGGCCAGGATGCTGCTAAACATCCTACCAAGCACAGAACAGCCAGCCACTTAGAAGCAATTTAAATCCACCACTAGCCCCAGGCAAGCTGATGTTGAGTTACAAAGTGCAAATTTGATCTTATAATTTAATGAACCAACATTATACTATAAAATATTGGATTTGTTTTCCCTATTGTGCTGTTACAAATGATGCTACAAAGAATATTATTGTGTATGCGTTCTTAGGAAATGTGAAAAGGTTTCTTCCAGGTGGATGCCAGAAAGCAGAGTATTTGGGCCAATCAATATTTCCATCTTTAGTTTTAACAGTAGCTATAAACCTAGCAACATTGATGGAGCCTAAAAACAGGAACAAAAATGTTCCCTATTTTTTATCTAACTTTTTTATCCAATTTATAGACAGCGCCTCTGGGCATCCGAGGGACTGTCTATAAATTGGGATTCTCCCAACCCCCGCCTCAGGTTCAATTAATTGCTAGAGCAGATCATGGAACTCATATAATTTACTGTCACTTTTGGCTCAGGGGCTATTTTGCTATGAAGACATCATAACCTGTGACACCAGCTTGGCTTTCCATGTGATGAATAAAGAGATATTCTTGTTCCTTTCTTTCTCCCTCAGTGTATCTCACTCCTTGGTACACCTCAGGGTTGAAAGGGAGGTAAAGCCCAAGAACAGGGTGAAGAACCTGCTTCTGACATTACTTATAATTTTACAAAATATTAAAGGTTTCGAGATGTGTACTTCAGGCTTTATCAAATCCCTGCCTTTGCACAGCAGCACAGAAGTCACCTTGTGCCAACTAATAGGAAATAAGACCAACACTGCCAAGCAGCAAACAAAATAAGACATGTTTTAATCAGTGTCTTAGGAACTGTAATTCACGAGACACAAATCCAGCAAGCAGCTAAATTACATTCCATACAGGGAAGGTTAAGCAGGGGTTTATTAGGGCGAGAGTATGTTGACACATCTGGAGGGTTTTAGCACAGTTCATGATCAATGATGGCAAGTTATCAGCTTAGGATGTCTCTCGTTGATAGTCTAGTTCAGGGTGGCTGTCTCTCTAGGGCAGTGATTTTCAACTGGTGTGCCACAGTGCGTGGGTGTGCCATGAGAGGATCTTAGGTGTGCCGCGAAATTTTGTAAAGATCATTAATTAGGCTCAGTGCCTGTAGCTCAGGTGGCTAGGGCGCCAGCCACATACACCGGAGCTGGCAGGTTCGAATCCAGCGTGGCGGGTGCCACAATGCTTGGGCCCAGGAGTTTGAGGTTGCTGTGAGCTGTGACATCACAGCACTCTACCCAAGGCAACAGCTTGAGACTGTCTAAAAAAAAATTTATTAAATTATTTTCTAAAGAAGTTCAAAGAACAGTGAATATATCCTTTTTTTTTTTTTTTACCTTTTTTTTAATCAACATAATTTAAGTGTGCCATAGAAGTTTTTATAGGTTCAAGTGTGCTGTGAGACAAAAAAGGTTGGAATACACTGCTCTGGGGAGTTAGTGATCAGGCCCAATATAAATGGCTCAAATCAAATGCAGCTGGTTTCATGATTTGGCCCAGTTTAACAGGTCAAATTCCATCTGGATGTATACATGACTGTGGTCCAACTACTCAAGCCAAAGGTATCTTTTTAGATATCTCTGACATAACCATATCCACTTTGAATTTTCTTTTTACATTTCCCTCTTTTGATCAAGGTCTTTCTGTGGAAAGCATCAATAATCAATCATTTTGATTAGTTCCTCGGTGCTAGCATAGATTCTTCCCAGGGGTCATGTCCCATGGAGTAAGGAGGATAACAGTGATGATGGTGGATGATTTGTGACCTAAGAATTGAACACAAATTTAAGCAATAAGGAAGACTAGAGGATGGGAGCCCTAGCCACGGCACATGTGGGTAGGATAGAATTTCATAATTTTAGGACTGGCCAATCAGTTCAATTTGTTGGGCCACCATAATTTTAGTGTCATTGATGGTGACAGCACAGCAACTGGGAAATACAAAAAGAATATAGCTTAACTAGGACAAGCACAACTAAAATCATAAACAAAAATATCAAGGTAAGTTAGAACCCAGATCTTAAAATATTTCCAATATCTTCAGGAAGCCAATTAGAAAGATTAGAAAAAAAATCTAGGTTAAACCATGAGGAAAATCCTTGTGAAGGTATTTCTTTTAAAGATTTGGCTAATTTTTGTATTTTCAGCTCAACCTAATTTGAAGTGCTTATCCATGTGCAGCAAGAAGTATTTGGAAGTGCACAGACTCCTCCTTGGGCAACTAGCAGAATCTAAAGCAGTGGGAGAGGCCAAGGGTGGTGGCTGTGCTTGTAAACTCAGCACTTTGGAAGGCCATGGCAGGAGGATCACTTGAGGCCAGGAGTTTCAGACCAGCCTGGGCTACGTAGCAAGACCTTGCCTTTACAAAAAAATCAAAAATTTAGCTGGGTATGGTGGTACTTGCCTGTAGTCCTAGCTACTTGGGAGCCTGGGACAGGAAAATCACTTCAGCCCAGGAGTTTGAGGGTATAGTGAGCTAGGATCACCCTAATGCACTATTGCCGAGGTGACAGAGCAAGATCTTGTCTCTTAAAAACAATTTTTTTTCTTCGTTTGGCTCTCATATCTCTAGCAGTGGACTGTGCGATTTGACTTACAGTACAAGAGAGGAATTCTCATTAGGCGGGTGCTTTCAGGATTAACACCACCAAGAATGTCCTGTAGATACCACCTTCATATTCAGACAGATCTTCATTGGGGTAATCATCAATTATTAAAAGGGCTCTTCTTGTTCCATGAAGTGGATTCACTTCTAACTGTTTTTAGAACTATAAAAATGGGGCTGGTAAGATAGCCCAGAGGCATGTATCACCATCCTCCAATTGTCTATATAAGTGGTTTTCAAGTGAGAGGGTCTTAGGTACACCATAAAAATTTTTAAAGATTATTAATTAAATTATTTTTGAGAAAAGTTCAAACCATGGTAAGTATATATATATTTTTACTCTTTTTTTGATCAACATAATTTAAGTGTGCCATGGAAGTCTAACTCTACGTTCAAGTGTGCTGTGACATAAAAAAAGGTTGAAAAACACTGCACTAGATATTCATATGTCCAGGGAGCTCTCTGTTGGCTATAAACAAAAATATATAGCCCTTTGGAGGACACAGGAAGCCTGACAGACTTTGTAAGTTAAGGGAGCTATTTTAGTGTGACTAGAAAGAAGAGCATGGAACCAAGAGTTAGGGTTAGGTAAGATGCAGGGTTGAGTGATAGTACTGAGTTGGCAAACCTTCAAGGGAGCAAGCTTCCGTTGATCTCCATACGTCATCGGATCCCCTTTTTATTTGCAGAGGTGATATTTTTATAAGTATCATTTTCATAGGTGATATCCAGAAGAGAGGTGCATAAGGGAAATGAGAATATAGTTGTAGAAATTTCAGGTTTATATGTTGTGAATCAGCAGAGAAGTTAGAGAGAGACAAGGAGATAGAAACTAGTGGGATGAGCAGAGTAGTAATCTGTAGACAACATCTAATGGCTTATTTCGGTGTCACATGGTAAAACTTGGGACAGAAGAAAATTTGCGGTGGGGACAACAATTGAGCTATTGTTTTCTGAGAAAGTGGCTTCTAGGGAAAGATGATAAAACCAACATTCGTAGAGATTTCCAGAAGTGGCTAAAGATTGTGAATATTAAACTATGTTATTATTTTTTTCAAGATGTGGTATAGGGTAAAGTAATTCAGGAGGTAATTAGACCTCACTATAGGTAAACAGTTGGGAAGATACCATATGTCTTATAAAAATGAGAATAGCTATGAAAAGAATTAAAATATAGACATATGAGGTTCAAGACAACTTTTGCATCCCTTATATTCAAGCATCCAATTGAGAAGGTTGAGGCAGTTAAAACCAGTAGGAATAAGGATAAGTATGCTCAAAGGAGAGAAAGAGAGAGAAAGAATCAATAGTCTAAATATCTCCTGGATGTTCATATATGGAGAATGGTTATGTATTGACCTGTCCAGACTCTCAAGATAAAGCTGCTTGTATCGGGTATCATCTGCTTCTAGTCCAGGGTGATTTTTGTTTTTAATTAACTTTCATTTTAAGTTTCCAGTGAGTTCCAGGGACCATTGAGGAATAAAAGCCTTTTAAAACAAGAAACATGAATCCATGAGTCAATGTCCTTACATTGGTCAGTACAGAGATTAAGTAACAATAACCAGTATGGTCCCTTCTATCTATGCTATATTGCTTCAAATCCGTATAAAATCCCCAGGCCCTAGGTTATGTTGTTGTTATTCTTCATCTCCCAGGAGTGTGCTTTGGACAGATTGTTCTGGCAATCATGCATTTTTCTTTAAGTCTTGAATTAGCTCATTGTAAGTTAGCACATCTTCTTTAATTAGGGATAGTTCATAAAGTTCTTGGTGAAGCCTCATGGGTCCACCAGTAACAACTTCAAAAGGAGATTACTTGCGTTTTTCAAAGGAAGTAGATTGAAGGTTAAGCAGTACCAAGGGAGAGCTTTGGATCAAGGAATCTTAAAAGAATCTACTAACTTTGCAAGTTGCATTTTAATAATTCCATTAGTGCATTCTACTAAGCTAGAAGATTAAGGATGCTAAGTCCAATGGAAGTATTTTATTTTATTTATTTATTTATTTGTTTATTTATTTATGACAGAGTCTCACTATGTTACCCTCAATAGAGTGCTATGGCATCACAGTTCACAGAAACCTCAAACTCTTGGGCTTAAACGATTCTCTTGCCTCAGCCTCCCAAGTAGCTTGGACTACAGGTGCCTGCCACAACGCCTAGCTATTTTTTGTTGCAGTTATCATTGTTGTTTAGCTGGCCTGGGCTGGGTTCGAACCCACCAGCCTTGGTGTATGTGGCTGGTGCCGTAACCATTGTGCTACAGGCGCTGAGCCAATGGAAGTATTTTATAATTGGCCAAATTTTACAAATTGACAGTAGGATTTGTCATGTGAAGTGAGTCCCTCAGTTGCTATGTAATTCAGAAGGCACTCCCCTATCAGGAATTATTTTATCTAATAGAATTTTACTTACTGCTAAAGCTGTAACTCTGAGAAGAGAATGCTTCAACCCAGTGAGAAAACATGCAAACCATTAATAAAATAAACTAGCAACCCTAAGATGGTGACAGTTGGATGCAATCTAGTTGCTATATCTCAAAGTATCCAGAAGGTAGACAAAATGTTCCATGGAGCTACCAATGGGTTTTTGAAAGTTATATTTAGAAAAAAAAAATTGGTGTAGCTGGTGAACTTGAGAAGCAGCATGAGGGGAAGGTTTCTAGTAACATTGTTTTTTCTTTTCCTCAAAGAATCAATTTGTAGGTCCCCCTACAGGTTGGGTTATGAATAGTCTAGAATCTGGTCTTATAGGCAGTCAGGGAGGGCATTTATTTGGGCCATACCGTAGGATCAAGAAAACATCCCTGGATGTCTAGGCATAGTGACACATGCCTATCGTCCTAGCCACTTGGAAGGCTGAGCCAGGAGGATTGCTTGAGCCCAGGAGTTTGAGGTTACAATGAACTATATGACTAGATGATAGAGCGTGACCTCATCTGTAAAAGAAAACATTTTATAAATAAAAATAATTTTTAAAATTCTTGGGATTTCCATCTGATTAGTTCTTATGGAATGGCCAATCTTTGGGCCATGGGTGTTTCCTCCTTAATGGTTTTAGCACTGCTAACTAGTGGGCACTAAAAGAATGGCTAATAATTAGAAATGCTACTGCCTTTGCAATTCTCTTGCTTTTCTCTGTGTTTGCTTGAAAGTACACAAGTATTTTAATAATGGCCAGTAGCCTTGGTTCTTGTATAAAGTCTAGTAAATCAAAGACATAGATGCTATTCTTAATCTTGTGGCCTGACAAAATCAGAAATCTTCTGTGTTTCCAGAGCATGACAAACTCATGGGTTAATCTCAAGGCATATCTACAGTGAGTATAAATGTTGATTGTTTTTCCTTTGGCCAACTCACAGGCTCAGGTAAGTGTTAAAATGTTTGCTTATTGGGACTGCATCTGTGGCTCAGTGAGTAGAGCGCCAGCCCCATATATTGAGGGTGGTGGGTTCGAACCCGGCCCCCACCAAATTGCAACAAAAAATAGCTGGGCATTGCAGTGGGCTCCTTTAGTCCCAGCTACTTGGGAGGCTGAGGCAAGAGAATTGCCTTAAGCCCAGGAGTTGGAGGTTGCTGTGAGCTATGATGCCATAGCACTCTACTAAAGGCGACAAAGTAAGACTCTGTCTCAATAAGAAATTTGTTTTGCTTATTGAATGGATGTGGCTGCAGCCAACGGTCCACTTTCAATAACTTCTATTATGAGACAATAGCACACCCAGCCCCATAGTTTCCCTGGCCATCTTTCTAATAAGAGCAATCCATGGACCAGACAAGTTATCATTGTCAAGTGGGATCTCTTGAAGGTCTGGCCTAGGGGTTAACAAGGTATCAGTCAATATTACAAAGTTATATATCACTTCATCAGAGGGAAGAGGGAGAAAAATAGGGAATTAAGGGAATTGAAGTGAGTGATAATCACACTTGCGGTGAGGAGTAAAAGGATTTCATAGGATGTGACTCTTCTGGCTGACAGATGTTGAGTGTGGTGAGAGTTAAGAAGAGCTTCCATAGAGTGGCAAAAACAGATTGTCAAAAGACAGCTCATGATCAATTCTATAGGTTTTAGTGAATTAGCTGTAGCTACAACGGCTTTCATACAACATGGAAGCCCTCTAGCTGTGGGATCAAGTTTCTGTCTGTAGTAACCAAAAGGTCTCTGATGATTTCCTTGTTTTTGCATGAGGATGGGAGTATAAGGGCTTAGGAGCTCCTGATAGAGGTAATCCTCAATTATAGGTTTAATTCCTTATATGACTTCTGGGCTTAACAGACATCCTTTAATGTAAGGGAGCTTCCTATTTTCACCTAGTTGTATTTTATTTGGAAGGGTGAAAATGAATGTGTCTGATGTCAGTGGAGCATTTAGCCCAGAGGCTGTCTGGAAGGGAGTTTAACAAAGCTTTAACTGCATGTGTTATTAATCTTTGCTTTAACAGAAAAAAGAGAATTAAAATTTCAAAATGTTGTGGTAGCACCTGTGGCTCAGTGAGTAGGGCGCCGGCCCCATATACTGAGGGTGGCATGTTTAAACCCATCCCTGGCCAAACTGCAACAAAAAATAGCTGGGCATTGCGGTGGGTGCCTGTAGTCCCAGCTACTCGGGAGGCTGAGGCAAGAGAATGGCCTAAGCTCAAGAGCTGGAGGTTGCTGTGAGCATCACAGCACTCTACCAAGGGAGACAGAGTATAAACATTTCTATAAAAAAAAAAAAAAAAAAAAAAAATTCAAAATGCTCAGCATCCATCTCTCCATGCATAAACTTCATTGCATTTCCCTCTTATGAGAGAAAGATATATGTGTCTTATGAACCTCCACATTCCTCCTCCAGGTAACCTCCTTATAACACCTCTAGTGTTTCTCAACCTTTTTTATCTCATGGCACACTTGAACCTATAGTTAAACTTCCATAGCACATTTAAATTATGTTGATCCAAAAAAAAAAAAAAAAAAAAAAAAAATATATATATATATATATATATATATATATATATATATATACACACACTTACTGTGCTTTGAGCTTCTTTCTGAGAGGTTCGGGACCAAAAATGAGAGATTATTTCAAGACATGAATGAAAGGAAGCAGAGTCCAGATTCTGTGTGAGCAATGTGGCCTTTATTCACTCAGGTGCCAGTGGGCTGGGTTTGAAAAAGAAGTCATCATGTGCGTTAAGACAGGGTGGGAATATAAGAGTTCGGTGGGTGGGGATTGGCACACTTATTCCTTCCCAGGTCAGATGGTTCTATTTGGGCAGGTCCTTACATTCAGCCCTATCATCCCGGTCTTTCTAGGCTATGGTAAGGAGGCAGAGTGATGAGTATGGTGCTGTTTATCTGCTTCCTGCAGGTGAGGATCAGCATGGGCTGCCTATAATGAAAAACAAGGGATGGGGAAGGGAGTAGTGTTTACAGGAACACTCTTGGGTCTTCAGTCTGAACTGTTTGATATCCACGTAGGGTGAGGATATAGTGGTTGTTTTTTGGGTGTCTGCCTGGTCAATAAATCAGGAAATGAAGTGGAGGACTATTGGCCCAAACTGAGAATGAGAAACATCATAATTAGTGGCCCCCAAATAGAAAGTAACCAAGGAGCCAGGAATCGAATAAGGATCAGGGATCAGATGATTCAAAATTTGTTTGTCTCTGTTTGATCCATTATTGGCATTCTTTTACTTCGCCTGTGATTATTCCTAACTGGTTGACAAAGAAACAACATTCTTCTCCCCTGCAAAATGCATGTGCCTTCTTTTTCTCCGATCTGTAAATCTAAGGCTTGGCAATTTTGGAAGACTATTGCAGCTAAAGAATTAATTTGGGATTGTAGGGTGACTAAAGAGTCTGCTACCCTTTCTGTATCTTCATTAAATTCTAGGGAGAGTTGGTGGTAAAAGTGGGTTGATGTACTAATATTTGCAATGCCTGTGCCAAGTCCAGCCACTATGCCTGCTCCGAGGAGTACTGGAAGGAAGATGCCTCTTTTTTGCCTGGAAGTATGGGGATGCATCAGGGCCTGTATTTGGGAGGAGTCATTCACAAAAGAGACTTGGGGGGTGAGGAAAACTCGACTGTAAAGACCGGAGTGGTTAGCATGCAGGCATCAATAGGTGGCGTGGCCACAGAGGAAAAATATACCCTGAGGGACACAGGAGTCAGATAAGGGGAAAATTGAGTTGAAGGAACAGAGATCAGGTTTTATAAAGCCCACCTAGTCTCCCATGCTGGTGAGATTGAAGCAGGTTAAATTGATAAAAGCGAGGGGTGGAAAGTCTGTAGTTAGGGGGCCGAACAGAGCTGTGTTATTTTCTGCTGGAACGGAAGAGTTATATGTGTCGGGTACAGGTTTGGGATTAAAAAGATGCCGGTACAAAGAAAGGCACATTCAGCATCCTGAGGGGGAGAGGAGAGAGGAAGGGTTCAGGGCAGCTGAGAAGGAAGTGTTTAAAAGCGGGAGAATAAGGGATGTTGTTGTAGGTCTTGCAGGACAGTGAAGTCTAATCCTTACTATAGGGTGGAGGGGTTATACTGGAAGAAAGGAGTTTTTTAATGATTTTTCTTTTTTCTTGCTAATGTGCTATGTCCTGAACTCCTCCTCCATCTGATAATCCTACATGTATGAGGTGTGTTCAGCAGACAGTAGTCTCAACTCCACCTCTGGGGCATCTATTACCCATTATTTTGCCAGTTCAGTACCTCTTTCCTCCATAAGAACATTCAGAGGCTTTCGTAGCATCCTAACAGTGTGCTGGCATACAAGTGTAGTTAGTGAAAGAGGGAGGTCTGAGGTAAGAATCAGGTGTAGCTGACGTAGGAATGAGGGTTGGTAAAGTATTCACAGATATTCAAGGTTTGGGTAGCAGGACAACCTGTGAGTTCATTCAGGGTCGATGGGGAGGGGAGAAGGGCCAGGACTGACAGAAAGAAAAGGAGTAGGAAGAGGAAAAATTGGGTTTCCTCAGGGGGGAAGTCTTGGAAGGTGCTTTCTAGCCACAGATCTTTAAAGGCTTTAAAAAGGTCATCCAGCTTTGGCCATGTAAGAGTAGCCAGGCATCTTGAGAAAAGTTATGGAGAAAAGGGAAGAATCAGGGAGGAATGGTACACATTTATGGGGAAGTGGACTCTTCAGGGATCCTGGCAAGTTTTAAGGTGGTGGGAATAGTACTTGCAGTTTCCAGTGGGGGTCTTCCAGTGTTGGAAGATTTTCTATAGGACATAGCTTTATTTGAGACCAGTGGATCCAGACTGGGGTGGGGGAGAGTCCAACAGGTGAACAGCCATGCAGGTGCTATAGAGAATGGTGTGAAGGCCTGTCTAGTGAGGAGACAGAGTCCTTGGGGGTAAGAGAAATTTGAGGAAAACTTGTTGTCCTGCCAATTGGTCTCTGACTTTCTCTGCTGAGGGTTTGGTTAGGAGCTGGTTTATTGTTTTTCTAAGTTCATCCCTGGTTTCCTGGAGTCTGGCGGGGGTCCAGAGCCCAGCATATTAGTTCTGCTGTACATTATTTCGAAAGGGCTATATAGGGGTGTTTGTGAGGGGCAGAGCAAATGCAGAGCAAAGTGATGGGGAGGAGCTGAATCCAATCTTGTCTGTGTTGGAGTACTAATTTAGTGAGATGTTGTTTAAGGATGTTGTTCATTTGTTTTGCTTTCTCTGATGATTGGGGCCTGTAAAGCACATGTAGGCACCACTGGATTCCTAGGACTTGTGAGGTTCGGGAGGTGATCTGGCTAATGAAAGCTAGGCCATTATCACTCTGAATGGAGTTGGGGAGGAATAATGTGGTGGAGAAGGGTGGAATAATGTGGTGGAGAAGGGTGGAGACAACTTCATGGGTTTTCTTGCCTGTTATGGAGAAGGCTCCAACCTATCCTAAGAAGGTATTGACCCAAAGTAGAAGACGTTTATATTTTCATACAGGAGGCATATGTGGGAAGTCAATCTGTCAGTCTTGTCTGGGGGGTTGGCTCTGGGCCTGATGTGTGGGAAAAGGGGGTGTTTTTATGGCACCCTGGGGTGAGACCCAGGTGCAGATTTTGTAAGATTAGGTTATCTGTTTTAAAAGGGAAGATAGTCATGGGTGAGAAAGGAGTAGAAAAAGAAGGGTATAAACAGGCTTGAAGCCAACATGAAGGCTACTGTGGAGGAAGAGAGGATATTTTGTGCTTGGGAGGAAGGAAGAATAAATTTTCCCTGTTAAAGGAATCATCTTCCCCATATGGGAAGATAATTGTCCTGTTCTTTGGATGTATATACTGGAGGGAAATTATTAAAGGACAAGTACTGGCCTTCTGAGGTTGGGGAGGTGTAAAGGCATTGAGCTGCCCTTTTGGCTTCTATATTTGGTTCCTTTGGAAATTGGATCTGTTTTATTTTGGTGGCCTTTCCAGAGGATAATGGCTCCTTTCTTTGGGAGAGTGGCTGCATTAGGGAAATTTTTAATGAGTGTGCCATTGACAATAGAGGAGCCTTGGGTGGTAATGAATTCTCTTTCTTGCCATATGGCTGCATGCTGATGGATTATGTAGAAAGTATACTTAGAATCTGTGTATATGTTAATGGAGCAGCCTTGTGCGAGTTGTAAGGCTTTAGTGAGGGCTAAGAGTTCTGCCTGTTGTGAGAAGGTGCTGGGAGGAAAAATAGTAGAGGCGACAATGAGGGAAGAAGACACAATAGCAAAGCCTACCTTGGCAATGGAGTGAACAGTGGGCTTAGAAGAACTGCTGTCAATAAACCAGGTGTCTTTGGGGTTAGATAAGGGAAAGAGGAAGATGTTGGGAAAATCATGTACTGTTACCATGATTAAAGGCCAGCAATGGAATGGAATGAGTTCTGGGAAGGTGAGGGTCATGTGAAGGGAGGGTGGCTAATGGAGCTAAGGAGTTATGTGCTGGACCAGGGAGGAAGTGAAGGTTTAAGTTTTCTACAATAAGGATTAGGAGCTAGAGTAAACAAGGTGTAGAAAGTAAAGATGATAAGTGTTGATGTTTAAAAAAAAAAATGGGATTTTATGAGAGGTAAGTATATATGTGGGGGCATGATAGGTAAGTTTCTGGGCCTTCAGGAAAAGGAGGGACTTGGTTGCCACTGCTCGGAGGCAAAGGGGCCAGCCTAGGGTGTGAATTCTATCTGTTTGAGAGGAATACTATTTAAAGGTGATTATTGTAAGGTTTCTGTGTTAGAACCCCTACTGCACATCCTTGGTGTTCTGACACTGAGAAGTAAAATGGATAATGGAGATTAGGGAGATGGAGGAAAAGTGTTTGGAACAGAGAGGATTGTAGGGAGACTAAGGAACTTGGCCAACCTTGGTGCAGGTCTATGAGGTTGGTTGGGGAACGTTTAGCAGCAGTGTACAGAGGTTTAGCCAAGGCTGCAAAATTTGGAGTCCAGGTTCTAAAACATCCTAGAACCCCCAGGAAAGAGAGGAGGTCATTTTTGTTTTGGGTAAGGGGTAAGGAGGAGATGGCCTGAGTGCAGTCTTGTTCCTGTAAAAGGATGCCGAGGTATCAGAAGGAGAGGTTAACTGAGCTTTGGAAGGGGACATGCTATAACCTGTGGTGGCAACAAAGGAGAGTAAGTGAATGGTGTCTTACTGGGAGCTAGTGGGGGAGGGGCTGCATAAGAAAAGGTCATCTACGTACTAAAGAACCAAGAACCGTGGAATTTTTCAGTAAAATTAAATGCTGGAGGTTGGCCTGAAGTGCCTGACCAAAGTAATGAGGACTGTCTTTAAATCCTTTTGGAAGAACTGTCCAGGTGAGTTGTTGGCTGGTGGAGGAATCAGGGCCAGTCCAGGTGAAGGCAAAGAGAGGTTGGGAGAGCTCATGGATAAGAATGGTAAAAAAGGCGTCTTTGAGATCTAAAACTGTAATGGGAGGTATTGGAAGGAATGGTAGATAGGAGGGTATAGGGATTAGGGACTCCTGGGGGAATAGGCTGAACAATTTCATTGATGGCCCGTAAGTCTTGCATTAACTGATACGGACTATCAGGGTTTTTTTTACAGGATGTATGGGAGTATTGTAGAGGGAGTTAGTAGGTTTGAGAATATTGGCTGACAGGAGTTTGAGGATGAGTGGTTTAACACCCCTGTGAGCTACCATGGGGATTGGGTATTGTTTAAAGGAAGAATATGAATGTTGGGTTCGGAGGGCAATGAGAATGGGTGAATGATGGGAGGCTATAGAAGGAAGACAGGTATCCCACACAACAGGGTCTACCGGGAGGTCTGAGTGAAAGAATGGAGTGGTTTTAGGGGGGCAGTTAGAGAGAAGTAGGATGGGTAGTGAGAGGTGGGAGCCTGCAGGAATCATCAGGTTTGCTAATAGTTTTGAGAGGATATCTCTGCCTAGTAGGGGAATGCTGTATGAAGGAATGATAAGGAATGAATGTGAAAAAGAGTGTCTGGAAAGTGAGCACCACGAGGATGGGGTAGCACGAGGGCATAGCAAATTGCCATCAATACCCACCACCAAGATCTCTGTTTGTTGTAAAGGACCTTTATAGGAGGGTAGGGTAGAGTAAGTGGTCCCAGTATCAATGCAGAGAGATTGGCTTGCCTTCCACTATTAGAGTGAACTAGAGTTCCAGTCTTAGTGATCATCCAGGGGACCTCCTGTACCTCCAGTACCCATTAATCTTCAGCGGCCAAGCCCGAGAGGTTGAGGAATTTATCTAGTTCCTGGGAGTGACTGTGGACTGGATCCTCAAAAGGACCTGGGCAGTCAGACTTCCAGTGAGGACCTTTGCAGGCTGGACACGGTTTGGCAGGGGGATGGGGGGGGAGTGGTTTGGATTTGGGCAATCCCACATCCAGTAGCCGGTTTTTTTGGACTTAACGCATGGTCCTGGGGGAGGTTTTCTTTTTCCGGACTGTTCAGAGGAGTTTCAAGAAGTAGCCAGGGCTTGTCTAATGGTGGAAGCCAATAACTGGAGCTCTCAGAGGTGCTGCTGCTTAGAGGCCTCCTCTCAGTTATTGAAGACCTTGAAGGCAAGGTCAACAAGATCTCACTTGGGGGTTCTCAGGGCCCTGGGGGGATTTTTGGAGTTTTTTTCAGGTATTGGGTGCAGAATGGGAGATAAAATGCATGTTGATAATGAGCCTCATTGCTGTCTGGCAATAGGGCAGTGTAGTGGTGGAGGGTTTCGTTAAGACGAGCTAAAAATTGGGCAGGATTTTCATCCTGTTTCTGGGTTATTTCTTTTAGTTTGTCATAGTTGACAGCTTTATGGGCTGCTTTTTAAAGTTTCTCTAAGAGACACTGGACCATGTGGTTATGGAGGTGGACTCCAGGAGCATCAGTGTGGTAATTCCAATTGAGATCTTCCTGGGGGACAGCCCTGGTGCCCTCTGGCAGGGTTTGGTCTGTTCTCCATAGATCTTCGGTGGCGTGGGCCTGGGCCTGGGTCCAGACCTATTCCCTGTCCTCTGAAGTTAGAGTCGAGGTGAAGGGATGGTCATCTATATTCCAGGCAAATGGAAAGCAGAAAAAAACAGGCATTACAATCCTGTTCGCAGATGCAATAGGCTTTAAACCAACCAAAATAATTAAGGATAAGAATGGACACTTCATATTTGTTAAAGGTAATACTCAATATGAGTATTATGAGATCGCAATTATTAATATTTATGCACCCAACCACAACGCATCTCAATTTATAAGAGAAACTCTAACAGACATGAGCAACTCGATTTCCTCCACTTCCATAGTAGTTGGAGATTTTAACACCCCTTTAGCA
>CAUYPK010149685.1:0-23949 GCA_963574355.1 Loris lydekkerianus | reverse complement strand
TCATAGCTCTGTACATTAATGCGATCATGGGGCACCGTACACTGGTTTTATAGACCGTTTGACACATTTTCATCACACTGGTTAACATAGCCTTCCTGACATTTTCTTAGTTATTGTGTTAAGACATTTATATTCTACATTAACTAAATTTCACATGTCCCCTTGTAAGATGCACCGCAGGTGTAATCCCACCACTCACCCTCCCTCCGCCCATCCTCCTCCCTCCGTCTCCCCTACCCCCATATTCTTAGGTTGTAACTGGGTTATAGCTTTCATGTGAAAGCCATAAATTAGTTTCATAATAAGGCTGAGTACATTGGATACTTTTTCTTCCATTCTTGAGATATTTTACTAAGAAGAATATGTTTGCTCCTTAAGGAAGGACAGGAGTCAGATTTGACTGATTTTTTTTTTTTAATTCCTAAGTTGGTTAGCATAGTATCTGCCCATTTTGTAGCTGCTCAGTAGTTAAATTTCACATTTGAAATACACATATTAGTGAGAGCATGAAAGCCATCTTTTATATTTTCTCTTCTTGATCCCTTTAAAAAAGATGAGATCTCATTTTTTCCTGAGGAACTAAGCCATAAAGCGACCTTGACTTTTTAAGTTCCATTTGGTGCTTTCTGGGTTTTTGTTGTGATCTTTTTGTCACATCCTGCAGGGAAAAGAAAACATGGGTCATTTATATACTTTCTTAGTAGGGCAGGGAGCAGATTGAAATAACTAGATGACATATTTGAGGTTCATCTGTGCTTTGGTCTTCTTTTCATGAAATCATGCCTCTACCTCTCTCTCTGTTTTCCTAATAGGGGAATTTTCTCAGGAATTTCAACTGAAGCCTTCCCTTTTGGGTGACAACAGCAACTCCGGAGAAGAAAGAGACCAGTTTATCAACAGAGCAGATGGTCTCCATTCAGAATTTATGAACTATAAGGCAAGTTTTGAGAATCAATTAATTGTTTTACTCCTTTTCTTCTGTTTGGCAACTTAGAATTTTAAGTTCAAGGTTACCAGTCCATCACTTTCGATATCCAACTACTGTAACTTCTGCCCTTGTCTTCAGAACATCTCAAAGCTTGACATGTCTATTTTCTGATGGAAGAGCTGGCCCCGCCATGCACACCTCTCCATTTGTCTGGTTGTATATATGATTTTCTTTTGTATTCAGAAATTGCTTGGCTTTTCACCACTCAGTGCATCGTACAAGTTATCAAACTCATTAGAATTACCATTACCACACAGTAATAGCTAAAATGAGCAGAGATTCACATTATTTTCATTATATCCTAGGGGAATGCTTTTCTTGGGAATATATCCCTCATGTAAAGAGAAAAATAGAGACTTTTAAAATCTGGCAAAGAGCCAGGCACAGTGGCTCACGCCTGTAATCTCAGCACTCTGCAAGGCTGAACCAAGTGGATTGCTTGAGCTCAAGAATTCGAGACCAGCCTGAGCAAGAGCAAGACTCCATCTTAAAATAGGTGGGGGTTATGACGGGCACCCGAGTCCCAGCTACTTAGGAGGCTGAGGGCAAGAGCATCCCTTGTGCCCAGGAATTTGATGTTGCCATGAGCTATGGCGCCATAGCACTCTACACTGGGGTAACAGAGTGAGACTGTGTCTCAAAAATAAATAAATACAAGTAAATAAATAAATGAAATCTGGAAAAGCATATCTTCCCCTTTTGACAAGATCACTCTGAAGATGCTTATTCCTGAACTGTTGCAATTGCCCTGAGGCACTGAAGAGGCAGGTGAGTCTCTAAGTTGTCAGGCAAACCTGTTACAACAGCAGAGGGAGGAGAGAAGCCCCTTACTGCAGCATCTGGTTAGGCCTCCACTTCATGGCATGATCAGGTGCCATGGTATGTTTCTACCAGCCCCTTTGGTTCAGGTTGTGGCATCCCAAGAATCGTGAGGATTATTGTTTTGGCGACATTCAGATTCACTGAGGCTTGTGAGACGATCTCTGGGTTACTATGTTAAGGGCGAGAGCGGGATCTAAGTGCTCGTCTTTGTTTTTGGAGGCTGGTGTCACGATGGCTGGATGCAGCTTATGCTGACTTCTCTGAGCATCACCTTCATGAAGATAAAACACATAACAGCTGTTAGGTGCCATTTGAGGCATCTTTCTATTAAGTTCTATGTACTTTTCCCCCAGCAATTCACCATGCACATACACACTCACACACACACCCCACCCCTCTCACACGCAGCACTAGAATGCACATTCATGTGTGACGCGCAAGCTCCGGGGATGGATCTGCCAGCGCAGGGAGGTGCTAGGAGGGCAATTAGGAATCCAGCTACACTTTACATTTTCTGCCAATAAATTAGAATTTCTGCCGTTGTCCAGATGCCATGTTGTTTTGTTTTAATTTGGTTTAATTGTGGAAAAGTACCTATTACATGAAATATACCTTCTTAGCCATTTTTAAGGGTACAGGTCAGTCTGTGTTAAGTACATTTATATTGTTGTGCAACCAAGGTCCAGAATTATTCTTATCTTGCAAAACTGAAACCGTGTACCATTCAGCAACTCCCACTGCCTGTCCCATCAACACCTGGTAGTGATCATTCCACTCTGCGTCTTGATGAATTTGATTACTCTAGGCACCTCACATGAGTGGAATCACACAGCATTTGTCTTTTTGTGAAAGGCTTATTCCACTTAGCGCAATACCCTGGAGGTTATGTGCACAGCAGACGTGAGAACGCCCTTCTGTTTAAGGCTAAGGAGTATTCTATTGTGTGAACATTCCACATTTTATTTACACACTCATTCATGGATGGACATTTGGCTGCTCTGCCTTTTGGCTGCTGTGAATCATGCTGCCATGAACGTGGTCTGGGACAGGTTTGGACTCCTGGCTACTGAGTAGCCAGAGGATCTCAGGAAACCTACGTGTTCTGTCCACAGGCGAGGACGGACAACTGTGAAGAACTGTTACGGATAGAAGAGGATGCTCACTGGCCAGCCGAGGGCACGTGAGTGCAGGGCCTGGTTACGAGCCCCCATCCCTGTAAGGTCCACTTTTCAGGCAGACTGACAACTAGTCATGATAGAATTGTGATTGCATTTTCTGTGGGCGAGTTGATGTTCTTAGCTGATGATAGGAAGTTGCCACTTTTTCTCTGGTGTGTACTGTCACTGGACTGGACAGCACAGTGCAAGACTTACTGTTGGGCCTTGGCTTTATCCAATAGGAGGCTGTGTGATTCAGAGAATTCAGCTAGAATTTCTAGAATTGAGGTTCCCCTTTCCTCCCATTTGCCTGAAGAAACCAACAATTGGACTTAATCTCAATTTTTGTACAGCCTTCTGCTTCAAGATCTAAGAAGACCATGTATATCTTATGCCCTGGTCCCAAGTCTAATTAACTGTCGCGGCTAACATTTATTAAATACCATGCACCAGGCACTGTCCTAAGTACTTCACAGTCTATAGTTTATTTCATATTTATAATAATCCTAAGAGATAAATTCTTTGATGTCCCCCATTTCACAGATGACAAAACTGAGGCACACAGAGTTTGATTCTCTTGCCCCAGAGTCACAGAGGGTCAGCATTTGAACTCAAAAAAATCACACACCAGATGGATATTCTTTCTTTGCTATTGTATATAAAGATTTATGGGCAAGATTAATGGGGGAAAAGATGAGTGATCTCATCAGACAACAAACCATTTCAGGGGAATTGAGTTTGGACCATGTAGCATAGTATAAACTTTTGATTGCCAGGATTTTGTTTTTCATGATCTAAGATGTATGTATTGACTTTCCATTATACCTGGCTGAGCTTTTTCCTTTAGTGAGTATTTATCACATTGTTGAACACTTACTTATGGGAAGTTATTGGCTTATATTCTGTAGCTTACTGTTATCAAATCTTTCTTGCCCTTTAAAAACACTGAAAGTTCCTATCCAATCACTGCCTGTATTACCAGCTACTGTTGGATATACAGGGTCCAGCAGAACTAATGCCCTTTCGTGCTCAAGTGTGTTATTGTTTTATGGAATACATGCTTATGATTTTGTAATTCACACCTGTAATCCTACACTCTGGGAGGCTAAGGAGGGTGGATTGCTTGAGTTCAGGAGTTTGAGACCAGCCTGAGCAAGAGCAAGACCCTGTCTCTAAAATAGCTGGGTGATGTGGTGGCACCGATGGTCCCAGCTACTCAGGAGACTGAGGCAAGAGGATCTCTTGAGCCCAGGAGTATGAGATTGCTGTGAGCTATGATGCCAAGGCATTCTATTGAGAGGGACCAAGTGAGATTACCAGCTCATAAAAAAGGGGGCATTATTTGTGTGTGTTATCCTGTAACATAACAATATCACACTCAAGCACAAAGGAATGCCAATTCCTTTTGCTGGACCGTGTACTTCTAGGAAGCCAAGGAGGCCTAGAGGAATCATAGAATCACAGGGAAAGAGATAGTTGTTTTGAAACTGTATAAAGCTTTGGAAATTCTATCTTCAATTTTTTGTCTCTGTTGTTCTCAGCACTGGCCATAAATAAGGATCCTCTGTAGAGTTTTCTAAAATACCCCACCCCTGTGAGACCCACTTGAAAGTATAAAGACTCTGCCATGTTTTTTAAGCTCCTCAGATGACTTTGGTGCATAAAGAGCAATATTTTTCAACCTTTTTTATCTCCCGGCACACTCGAACCTATGGTTAAACTTCAGTGGCACACTTAAATTATGTTGATCAAACAAGGGAGTAAAAAAAGAATACTCTTACTGTGCTTTGAATGTCTTTGCAAAATAATTTAATTAATGATCTTTAAAAAATTTTGCAGCACACCTAAGATCCTCTCATGGCATACCAGTTGAAAATCACTGATATAGAACTTGAGCTAAGAACTACTGTCCCACATGGAAGCCCTGAACTGTGTGAAAGTAATACAACTAAGCCACATTGGAGTGGGAAGGCCTGGAAATAGTGCAGACCGGCCAGCTGAGCCCTCTGTGAAGCCCCCGAGAACTCAAGAAGGCACACGGGGAGGCCCACCTCCTCCATGGCCTGTGTACAGGAGTAGGGGACCCATGGGGTGCTAGTGTCTGAGTGAGGGACTTTGTAGCAGAGCTGGGCTTCCTTCCCACCCTGACTTGGACAATGTCTTCATTATAATGTTGAATGTGTCAAAATCATTTTTATATGTTAGAGGGATTTTTGTAAGTTTGCTCTTAGGAACCTAGATGACACTCACGTTTAGTGTCATTTTTATTCTTATGCTCGGTTTTGTGTTACAGAATAAGTTCATCCATAGACCAGGACGTGGGTGTGGCTGTGCTGGAGCAGCTGAGAGCAGCCGATCTGTCGCAGGATCCCAATGGGTACGCATGACTTTCCTTGGTCCAGTCTCCAAGTGTGAGTGCTGGGTCAATTGTCTTCATTTCTAAAGTAATGATACAGACAATCTGGACTTAGTCTAAACACTAACAAAGACGAGCCATTTTAAATCATCTGTTCTTCCAAGATGCAAAAGTAAAAGAATCAAACTTCCTAGAGGGATTGAGATTTGTTTCCCCTTTCTCTACCCTTTATAATTGGGTATAATTCTTAGAAAACAGAAATATGATAAAAGTTTAAACCCTGTATTTATAAAATTTAAAAGAAAATTTTTCCAAAAAGGAAAGAATTGGTCCATTAAGTACTGCTATATTTATTTCTGGCGGTACTGAATATGTGTTAACTAAATAAAATATTCCTAAAGATGTGGATTTTAGAGCAATTTTACAATTTAAATTGGCCTTTGTCAACAATAGGCCCTATATATAGTGGATATATTTTTTAATTTCTTAGCTAATGGTAACGGAATTCCCATGGACAAAATATATTTTTCAGTTGGGCACTATCAGGTAATAACTCCATGATCTGCTGAGGGAATAGACCCAAAGCTTATCTCTGGTAAACTGATGTGGTCTCATAACATGGCGAACATGGGGATCACATCACAGGAATGCTGGCGAGGTCTGGGAATTTATGAAGAGGGAGGTTAGTGAATCATAGCAAGCCAGTGAGAATATACCACCAATGTGGTCTGGCCCTGAAAGAATAGTGGCAGGTCAGGTTGAGTATCGCTGGAAGACTTTAGCAATGGGATTGAAAAGCATTTCAATTCTGCAGACATTAATTGAATGCTTACTATGAGAAGGTCTCCTTTACCTTGAGGGATACGTGGGTAAATATGAATAAGGCACAGCTCTTGCCTTCTAAGAAGTTGAACTAGAGTGGCTAGAGATGGCCTTGAGTAGTTATGTATAAGTGTAAGTGACTCAAGTATTTGAAGTGGAGGTAAAAATAGACTCCAGTGAGTGTCTGACGCCAGGAACAGGGAGGTAGCTGGGCAGGCCTTGCTGAAGAATGAGATAGTTAAGCTTTTTGTGGCTGACAATTTCAAGGAGAAAGCAAATTCTGGATTAAATGAAAAGCTTAGATGAAGGCATGAAAGAAGGAGACTGGCTTGGATAATCTCAGGTGCAACAGAGCTTGTCCACCCTGATGAGCTTCAGTATGAGGAGTCGAGTTTTTCATAGCAGACACCAGGCACTATCCCGGGGGCTGGGAGTCAGCCTGCCCCAGAGGTGCAGCTGGGACTGCCAGTCACTAGAGAGGCAGTGTGGGGTGGGGCCGGGCATGGCTTCAAAGGCAGGGTTAAGGATCGGAGACGTCATACGTAGAGGGAGGCAGTGGTGGTTTTTAAATCTGACTCTTCACATTGTTAATTCTCACTTATGTTTGGCACAAGGACGGCCTTAATAGGCACCTAATTAAAGTATGTTCAAAGAGCTGAATTGCACATCCTAAACCGTGGCAGTTAGTGAGAGGGAAACAGGATGAGAGAGAGCCCATGTGTGTGTACATGCGTGCATGGTTGTGAGTGCATGTCTGTGCATGCAGGCATGTGCACATGTGTGTGTATAATTATCATGAATCATGAAGTAGCATGGCTGAAAGAACTGACTATGAATGAATCAGCTAGAGATTGGTTCCCAGTCCGGCTCCAACATCAGTTAACTTGGGTAGCTTATATGACTTTTCTGTTATTTCAAGTGCCTGCCTTTTAAGGTTGTGAAGAAGTGATTATAATAATATATAAACTGTTGGTGGGGAGGTAGATTGGCAACATCATTCCAAAAGTCATCCTAAAAGTCTTAAAAAATTAAGTGTTTAAAATGAATTTTGAGAATTTATCCTAAGAGACAAGAAGATGTGAACAAAGTTGTAGGGGCAGGAGAGTGAGGGATAGGTATTTTTAACAGCAAATATTTGAGGGGGGAAAGGAAATTATCTAACAGTTTGGGAGTATTTTAAATATATTATGGTCATCAAGAAGATGGAACATATGTCCAATAAATTGTTTTTATATTATAGATATAATCCATCACTTAAAGATAAACATAACTTTTTAATATGTTAAAATTTTAAAATAATATGGTCAATAGAATTTAATAAAAGCAAAAGTTTTACAAATTGGCTAATGTCTTTTTTTCTTTCTCTTTAGATTAAGCACAGATATTACAGAAAAAAGTGTTTTAAACCTGTATCCTACAGGATCAGTAGAAGCCTTAGAATTACCAGATTCTGCATTGAAGTATGTTTACCTTTTATAATAAAATATATATATTTTTACATTCAAGTATTTATGCTTTAAATTCCACTTCATGTTTTTACTTTCCTTTTCTTGTTTCTACAGCGGTCAAATACAGCTGGAGACGTCTCCGGAGTATGAGGTAAGGCTGTCCTTGGATTAACCAGAGCTCTGTGCAGCATTCTACTATGGAATACTGGTAAAACATGTCAGGTGGTAAAACATCTTTATTAGTGAGGCCAATATTCAGATTTGTTCAAGATACATTTTTCAACTTTTTCATACTTTTATCCTCTTTGGTTCTGCCAATCCACACCTCAACCTTCCATTAAACATCAGAGTTGTCTGTTTCTATTGGTGTTTTTAAATTTTTTACTTCACATAGTCTCACTGAGTCAGGTGATGGCACCTGAGATACATTAAGAACCAGGTCTGTGTTAGGAACTCGAGGGAGGCCCATTCGATGTGGAAAGAAGTCTTTGGGCCAGATGTAGTGGCTCATGCCTGTAACCCTAACACCATGGGAGGACTAGGCCAGTGGATCACCTGAGCTCAAGAGCTTGAGATCAGCCTGAACAAGAGCGAGACCCTGTCTCTACTAAAAATTGATAAACTAACCCTCTGTAGTACCAGCTTCTTGGGAGGCAGAGGCAAGTTGATTATTTGAGCCCAAGAGTTTGAAGTTGCTGTGAACTATGACACCATGGCACTCCACCCAGGGTAGTGGAGTGAGACTCTGTCTCAAAAAGAAAAAAAAAAAGACATCTATGAATTGACCATGTGAAAATAAGCTATAAAAGATCTGAAAGGCAAGAACAATTTGGGAATGTGTAGGAGGATTAAAATGATATCATAAAGAAAAACTGGTAGGGGTATTTGGGGACAGGGTAGGGGCGGCTTACGTAGAGTTACATGGGATGAAGATTTGGGTCCTGTAGAGATAGAAGTTTTGACATAAAACAAGAGATAAGCTTAGAAAGTTCCAGAGAAAGATTAAGTTACCCCAGTTATATATAGAGAGAGATTTGAGTTGGTAATTTGGGAATGAAACATAGGTTACAACCTATTGCATTCCTTTTTAGTGAATAGGTTTAGGATGGCTAGTTTAGGTACTGAGATTGTATACAAACCAATATATGCGCCCCTGAGATGTCTACACATGTATGGCAGTAAAGCAGTTTCATACTCTTAGCTAGCTCAGTCTCTGTGTTAAAGGGATTAGGAAAAAAGAACTGTAAAAGGAAAAGCCATTTTCCCAGAAAGTATGGTTGCACTGTTAAGCTCAGCAACTTGGAATTATGTTAGGTATCGGTGCCATCTCAAAGACTTGCTAACTATGGGTCATTAGTTAACCTTTCTAAACTTAACCATCATTTTATGTAAATTTGGATCATAATAATACCTGTTGTAAAGACCAAATGAGATGATTCAAGCAAAGTCTCACAACACGGGGCATGTGTTAGCTGTTGGTCTACTGTGCTATTATGGCTATTGATGTGGTCTCTGGACAGAATCCCTCTACCTCCTCTTCTCTGAGTGCAGACATGACTGATTACCCAATAGTGAAACATCTGAAAGCCTTTTGTTTTAGATGGTTCTGGACCCATTTCTTCAAGCTCTGCATTTGAGATCACTTTTGATTCTGTGCAGACATACTTTTTTTTAGCATCATTTTTGGAAATAATATAATAATTTAAATGTAAAAGATTGTGGGACAATTTCAAACTTCTATAAAACAGTATAAACAATTACAGTCTTTTACCAAGATTTACCAGCTGTTGACATTTTAGCACATTTGCTGTGCTCTCCGCTCTCTGTCTCTCTCCACATACGCATAGTCCTTTCTCTGAAATACTTGAGGGTAAGGTTCACACATCGCAGGCCATCATCCCTTAACATTTCAGGGTGTGTTTTCTAAGAATAGGGATTTCATACTAAATTTCAGTTATCAACTTCATAAATTTACATAGATAGCATCGTCTTACCTACACTATCTCTTGTCCATACTCCGAATTTGTCAGTTGTTCTAATGATGCTCTTCAGAGCATCTCTCTTTTCTTTAGGTGTAACATCCATTTTAGTGGCTGGTGTTGCATTTAGTTGTCCAGTGTCTATGGCATTCTTTATTCTGGAACATTTCCATAGCCTTTCTTTCGTTTTTATGATCACACAATTTTAAAGAACATAAGCCTCCCTCTCTGTAATGGAATGCTCCTGATTTTATGTTTGTCTGATGTTTCTTCCTGATGAGGTTGTGGTTCCTCCTTCTTACTTGGGGTACTGTACAGGTGATGTTGTGTTTTTCTTAGAGTAGCACATCTGTGGGGGATACTATGTCCATCAGTCCCTCATTGGTGATGTTAATTTGATCACTCAATCAAGGTATAACCCCGTCTTTCCACTATATAATGACTTTTTTTTTTCTTATAACTAATAAGCAGTCTGTAAAGAGATAGCTCAAGACCTTAGTATCCAGCTGCAGACCCAGTTTTGACTCTAGAAGTATCAGGAGTACTGGGCAGACATACAACTTCTAGAAAAAAGCTAACTGCATGGCCTCTGTGATACACAATTGGATAGTCATTCCAATAATTTTGTCTCCTATTACAATTTATATATTATGGATTTTTAAAAACAAAAACAGGCTATGCTACATGCCAAGCCGTGCACTTCATGTTTTGTGTTATCATTTCGTTTCTTCAGCAAATATTTATTGTCTACTATGTGTCAGACACCTCTGTGTACACTAAGGAAGTAGCAGTGAAAAAATACGGGGCTGACATTTAGTTTACATTCCAGACAAGGTATTGTATTAGTGAAAGATAGGAGTTACCATGCCCAGTTTACAGGTGTAGAACATGAAGGTTGAGGAGGTCAAGTGATTGGCCAAGTCACTTGCATAGTAAAAGGCTAGACCCTGCTTTTCCACTACAACATACTGCCTATCCATGCCACAGACTACTGGTAATACTAAGTCTTGTCATGCCTACAAATCATAGTGGCTTTGGATTGCATCAAATCTTTTTTTTTTCTTTTGAGACAGATTCTTACTCTGGCACCCTCAGTAGGGTGCCATGGCTCACAGCAACCTCAAGCTCTTGGGCTCAAGCGATCATCTTGCCTCAGTTTTTCTATTTTTAGTAGAGACAGGGTCTCACTATTGCTTGGGCTGGTCTCAAACTCCTGAGCTCAAGTAATCCACCATCCGCCTTGGCCTTTAGGAGTGCTGGGATTATAGATGTGAGCCATGGCGCCCAGCCTGCATCAAAACTTTGTGAAGAGCAGGTCTTGGCAGAAAA
The DNA here is from genome assembly GCA_963574355.1 of Loris lydekkerianus. Taxonomy (NCBI): domain Eukaryota; kingdom Metazoa; phylum Chordata; class Mammalia; order Primates; family Lorisidae; genus Loris; species Loris lydekkerianus. The sequence goes on along the minus strand of CAUYPK010149685.1, from coordinate 13,048 downwards.
GAAGCCATAATACTTATGTGTATGTAAGTACTTATGTGGATGGGTATATATGAAATATAGACTGAGCCCAGTTCATAGGTTTGTCTGGGTCTAGTTTTCATCTCATCTTTTAATCTAACAGCAGTACATTGAATGTTTTTATTGATGCAGTGATTTACTAGCCACTGTCAATGGTTCTTAAGAATTGCTACTGATATTAAGCATTTTGGTGTTTTAGCAAGGAATGTTTAAAATACCAGGCCAACACTGTTTTAGTGTAGAGCTTCCTTTTCCCATCAGTGAAGTGTGTCTTCGGAGTTAATTCTAGATTTTCCAAGTAGATTTTTATTGAGTGATTGATCTCTTTATTTCGCCTGTTGCTAGTTTTTCTCCATATCACAGCACAAACACTTAGCAATTTCACTCAAAGGGGGACCTGACACAGCGCACAGACCTCATCCCAGTGAGTGGTTAGTGAGGGTTTATGGAAGAGAGGAAAGAAGGAAGGAATGGGCAGAATTTCAGTGTCCTGCTCATGTGATGTACAAACCTTTGGCTTTTAACTGAGAGCTGAAAACACTCCATCATTTAGGTAAACCATGTCTTATGTTCTTCTAAATGTACTTCTTGGGCTTGTCTAAACTCAGCCTCATCTGACACTTTTCTACTTGCTTATAAAGCTTCATGGGGGTTTCCTGAAGTGGAACCATGCTTACCATCATCGTATTGAGTGGGGAAAAAGCCCAGTGCCCTCCTACATAGGAAATTTGATTTCCAAGCAATATATCAATCATTTGGTCAGTTAGGCCAGCCTCGCTTCCTTCTAACAATGAGTCTGTTCCACCAGCCAAGCTGCCATTAAAGCAGTCGGTGTCAAGTTGTGACTCTACACGAGGCCCAGTGATTGCCGCGAGGTCCTCCCACACCTACTGCACACATCCCTCCTAAGTGAATTTTCTGCTCTAATCCAGCAGATTATTTTACTATGCTATATACACAAGATGTACCAAGTCTAACCTACCATGGCACCTTTATTTAAGCATGCTGCTATGCAATGTTCTTGAACTTTTACTTTAGTAGGATTTGAAAAGGCACATATCTGTGTCCATGATTTCAGGAGTGCCAGGAAGGCACAGACCCTCTAGAAAAAAAAGATAGCTCTGCTCTGTCTCTACCTTAACAATGTTTTGTGTTATTCTAATGGCAAAGGATTTTTTATTTCATTTTTGGTTGAATGAGACTCTGTTTGGGGTAAGGAATTTTTGCTCCTTTATCTTCCTTCTCTGGGCCAATGCTCTGTCCTCGACAGACAGATCTGTATGATTTTAAAAAGGGGCTGGGGGAATAGCTGGGCCTGGTGGAAGAAGGAAGTCACAAGGAGAAGAAAAAGAAAAAAGAGAGTGGCCAGTGCTATGGATGACACAGACCTTAAAGATGATCCTCATTTATGATTTGCTTATTTTTATACTCTCTCAGCATAGTCCTGCATCAGTTAGCTGATATTTGCTGAGTACTAAGCTGAAGTCAGCTTTGTTTTTGGTGTAGAGGACTAGAATATGAAGGCTATGGAGTTTTCTTAATTTAAGGAGTTTTGTGGAGGAAAGAAGACTTAGATCTTGAAAAAGTTGAGAGAAGAATATGACCTGATTTGCAATCCCGTGTCTGTTTTAGGTGCCCTGGGAGGCTGGGGATGGACAGAGAGTTTTTGTTTAAGGAGAGGGAAGTTAACTTAGACCTTTGGCAGTTTTGGATGTAGATCTTGTACCTGGAGACTGTTGAGTCATGACACCATGACTCTGGGAAGTCAGCACAGTGTTTGGCAGGGAGGAAAGTGAGGCCGGGATTCTGGCGTTGTTTGTAATGAGTAGCACACAGTATCTGACTTTAAACATATACCATGTGTGGGTAGTGCCAGCATCCCTCCAGGAAGAATTTTGACTTGCATGCTCAGACATGAATAATACTGAATAAAGAATGGTGTCCAGGGATAACAGCAAAAACTAGAGCGAGGGCTTGCTTCTAGAAAGAATTAACCCTGAAGTGACTTGGGAGCGGTTCTGTCAAAGCCATTTGATCGGATAGGGATATTAATGATATTTTATTCTAAAAATATGCTTTCCCTTAGATTTGCGTCACAGTCAGTAATATTTTTTAATAGCATTCCTCAATGATGACTAGATACACATCTTAAATTTATACCAGTTTGGTGGCATGTGCAAGGACCTTTATATTAGCTGTTGCCCAACTTTTTATGAGAGTGGATTAGTGGGGTTCTTTATGACCAGATAAAGAAGGTAGATGTGGATACGATGAACTAGAGTTTGTCCGTGTGGAGCCTGTTATTTCTCTGGGTCCCTTTCATGCTGGTTTTTTAGGATTCAACCATCAGCAACTGTTCTCAACCGTTCTTCACACTCTTGAGTTATCAACAGGGCCCATTTGGCCAACCCCAGGGACTCAGGCACCCGTCAACAATAATGAATTCCAATTCTGTAGCTCATGCCCCAAATCCCTCCCCACTTCCCAGGATTCACATTTCATCTCCGTGCCCCGTCAGTTTCTCATTCTCTACATAGCGGAACTGAAGCTGTCAACTTCCGCTTGAACTCCTCCTGTATTCTCAGTGGTTTTGAGTAGTGCCACCTCCCACCCAGTCTTCTTGCTGGAAACCAAGATTTCCTCTTGCCCATCCTTTGTGGCCAATTATGAATTCTGCATGCTTTACTATAGAAAAATTCTCTCAGGCTGGGCGCGGTGGCTATCCCAGCACTCTGGGAGGCTGAGACCGGTGGATTGTTTGAGTTCAGGAGTTGGAGAACAGCCTGAGCAAGAGTGATGCCCTATCTCTACTAAAAATAGAAAAACTAGCCAGATGTTGTGGTGGATGCCTGCAGCCTGGAGGCTAAGGCAAGAGGATTGCCTGAGCCCAGGAATTTGAGGTTTTGAACTATGACTCCCAAGCTCTTTACCCAGGGTGACAGAGTGAGACTGTGTCTCAAAAAAACAAACAAACAAAAAAGGAATGAAAGAAAAGAAAAATTCTGTCTTTATTAGTAAGCTGCCAAAGCAAATTGATGTTGAATGGACAATATGCAGTTTGCCCATTTTTGGAGTTGAGACACGTATGTGTATTTATTAAAAGCTCCCAAGGCCGTTCTACAGTTAGGAACAACTGCCTCGTGTCATTTCTAAAAACCCATAATTAAAATAAGGGTGGGAGCCAACAGGCAGCTTGGTAACCTGGAAAGGTAAGCTGATGTCTGTCTGCAGATACTTTGGAGTGAACTCTTTGCCCTGGGAAATCTTTATCTTTTTTAGTTTGAGTAATACCTCAGGTGTATTTTTTCTATGCATACAGCTACACGTTTTCAGAAAGTGTCAGTAGGCCTACTTAGCTACTTAACACATTAACATATATTCATGGTGTGCTTATGGGGCAGAGATGTGACAGAAGTAAGAAAGATGGAGTTTTTGCCTCAGCTGTTTCATTGTCTAATACAGTGATTTTCAACCAGTGTGCCACAGCACATTGGTGTGCTGTGAGGGGATCTTAGGTGTGCTGCGAACATTTTTAAAGATCATTGATTAAATTATTTTTGAAAGAAGCTGAAAGCACAGTAAGTATATTCTTTTTTTTTTTTTTTTTTTTACTTTTTTTGATCAACATAATTTAAGTGTGATGCAGGAGTTTAACTATAGGTTCAAGTGTGCTGTGAGATAAAGGTTGAAAAACAATGGTGTAATTGAACGTAACAGTGGTTTCCCCCTCCTCCCCTTTTAAAGGTGCAAAATGATCTAATGTTACAGAGTAATGGAAGCCAGTATTCTCCAAATGAGGTAAGTTTCCCGAAGATTAATGTAAGGTGCGGTCTTTCATGAAGACTGAATAGGAATATCTTTTACAGAAATAGATAATCTAAGACTGTTGTGATTAATGAGTTAATCAAAGAGTTTTTCGGGGAGTTCATCTCTCTCTCAGTACCTACCATAGCCTTGCCTGACCCTATTCAGAATTAAAGATTAATTTTTATAAGATATATTCTTAAAAACCAAATATGGGAACATCTTTATAAGAAAACAGTAAAAATTGCTCAAATAGGCAAAATTTAGAATGCCTGTAGAGTGAGCGTATGGGTTCTCTGTCGATGAGACATCTGTTCAGTGTTATCTGTTTCCTCACCTTACTGAGTTAATGAGAGTTTTCATCAGATGTGCTCTCTTCTTAATAAAGGGGTGTGCGTGTGTGAGCTTACATGCACACAACTGTGTACAGGAGGATTGCCAGTTTCATATGATTATAAAATATTTTTAGAATGAAATATATTGGGGTGACCTATTCAATAAAAAATTGAACAATATTCTGTTGATTATGCCATTTAAAATATTTGCAAAGTGATTTTTTTTTTTTTTTAGCCAGTACTAAGGCACCAAATGCAAAAAGATGGTGGTTTTATTATAATCCTTGAACATAGAAAAGCACACATACTTTTGCTTCAGGTTTTTCCCTCCCCCCCTAATTTCCTTTCCTTCTAACACCACAGGTCAGGGAGAGCTCCCCTGCAGTCTCTCCTACCACGAACAGCACAGCTCCTTTTGGCCTGAAGCCTCGATCAGGTAAAGTAAAGCCTTAGCCCATTCTTACATTAAATCACTCAGTGGTTTCTCTTGAGCCTTTTAAATGTCTGAATTATCAGTGTGAACGTCCTTGTCAATTTTGTGGAGTTGAAATCCTGGCATCAGAACTGGGGGAGCAGAGGGTTTGGAACTCTGTTTCCAGTAAATCAGCTAAGTCCATGCTACCAGTAATGGATATCTTATCTTCTTTGGAATCAAAGCAAAAGAAAAAAAGATGGCAGGAGCCTGTAAATGGGAAAGAAATACACTATTTAATACTTTTGCACAAGGAAAATAAAAATAGCTGCCCTTTTGCCCCAGTGTCTCCTGGTGCTCTGCTGAGTGAAAGGGCAGCCTCCTGCTTCTGGGAGAATCTCCTTTCTGAGACAGCCTCATTCGCTTTATGAGCCTGGTGGTTCCATGTATTTACTCACATAACAGGGTGATCATTTTTAGGCAGGTATGAGTGTTCAGGAGTTTAAAACGTGTTTTGGGAAAACATTATTTACTATATTTAAGTGTTATTGGTTTGTTTTTAAAAGTAAATGAAAGCAATCCACAGAATGTCTATTGATTTTAAAAAGAAGGATTCTGTATAGAAAAATCTGGTTCTTTTGATTTCCTCATTTTTTTAAAGTTCTTTTGCTATCTTTCTTCTTTTAGGTCTTTGTTTTAATATTTTTGACTATTTAGCCTCCACTCACTACTAATGCTCTTAAGCAAATGCTAATAAAGGATTCAGACTCTTTAAGCAAAGCTGGTAAAGAACTCACATGTTCTGACTTTCCAGTAAGGCATTTTGACAACAGTAAAAGTAATAAAGATGTATATTTGGAAAAAATGGTGCCTATAGGAAAAAACAAGCAAAGGATGATTCTTTAGAAAAGCAAACTTTTTTTTTCATTCTTGGAGCTGGTTGATTGACAGGTAGCATATGGCCAGTATAGTGGTTTCCCAGCAGTTTGAATGGGCTATAGGACAAAAACCATTTGAGAAAATGCTTGGGTGTGACAAGAGTTAGCGGGTGTTTTATGGAGAGCCAAATCATACGTGAAATAAGACTCAAATGGCTGGCCTCTCTGTGTTTGGAAATATGTATGCATGACCAGATGTGGGCTGAGGGCCCGGAGCTGGGTTTCCATTCCATGGTCTCAGTTGTGTTCTGGGAGGAATGGAGGTGAGTCTGGGCACAGCTCATCTATCCTGCAGTGGTGACCCCCCCTCCCCCCCAGGAGACTTCTCTCTACACCCTGAGGACTCTATACTGGGCTGCAGACTTTCTCCTCATCCTTGTAGGAAGTTTTGCACAGTGTTAAAATATTTCATAATTGAGAGAATCAAAAGGCGAATGGGTCTCCAAAGAAGAATAGTCTTTTGAAAGCTCAGCTTGCAATTGAGTCATGTAGTCATGTCAGTGACTTTTTTATTCCTTTTATGGAGTCTAAACTCAACTTTTCAAAGTTAAGGTTTGCATTGTACTGGCACTGTGAAATCATTTCAAATTCTTTGTAATGGTGAAATATAAATGGAGTATTTATTTTCGTAGTAGAAAACAAAAATAATTTCCTTTTCAAGCTTTCTAGCCTTTCTATAATGCTGACTAACAAATGTGGAAATTGTTCTAGCTGTTGAAAGCTCCGTGGAAGTTGGTTGCTGTAAATAATGCTGATTTATCTTCAGGAACATCATGTGGCATGTTGGAAATTCAGAGAACTAGCATTATTTATTGGAATTTTTTCCATTTGCTTTAGTGATTTTTAAATTGTATAGTATCTGTTTTTGACATTTTCTGGAAAATAGTATACACAGGTATCTCAATTGGAGATCATATGATTTTAAAAGATAGATTTTTGATGGAGAAGCTTTAGAATGCTTACAGCCAATTTTTACTTTAAAATTAAGTCTGTGGATCTGTGTGATTTCTGTTATCAAAAAACCAGAATGCCCAAATTAGCAAGTGGCAATAACTTAGATTCTTAAAGTAGGCTGACAATTTTCTTTAAACTAAATGTTTTTTTCTTTTCTGCTTTTTTTCCTGCAAAGAAAAGACAACTGCACAGACCAAAATATTCATTCCTAGAACCATGTCCATTTATCTTACTGGATCTGCCTTATGATAGAATAAAAAATTATGTATATATTTCCTAAATATGGAATTATCATGTCTATTTACTGTAAAAATAAGTGATGTCAGTTCATAAATTACTGACTCAGAATTTATTAAAATTGATTGACATCTACTGGTTCATTGGATTTATTGCTGAATAGACTCTACCAGTGTCTCCCAAATTGGTTTTTTTGTTTGGTTTTTACTGAACAATATTGAAAACAATATTGAAAGTTATGTCTCTAGCAAGGATTGAGGAAATAGTTGGCTAGAGGGAGTTAGTCAAGAATGCATGATTGCAGACCTAAAAAGAAATTGTTCATTGCCTTGGGAAAAAGAAAGCACTAACGGTAAAGAATGATGCTGTAATAGTTTTATTTCTAAATAACAGTTATATTTATATGTATTAAGCTTTGTCCTCTGTGACCATATATTTTGTGTGAATCCTATTTGCTAAGATTGTTAGTATTTAGAAAGTCTCTGAGAGAGGTATCTGGGAGCTCTTTAACTTTTATCTACTTAACCTGTGGGTACTCTTTCTTTCTGCTGACCTGATTCATTGATACTCTAAGACTGTGGGCTTACGGAACTGTTAAGATTAACAATATTAACTGCATGCAAAGTGTATGTTGATGAGTACTAACACTCAGTTTTTATCATCTTTTTTATTCCATGCGCCATCTTTCATTCTTCTCCTATATTGTACGTTTGAAATTAAACCCTGTATAAATGAAATCCACTCTTCATTTCCATACAAACCCTATGCCATTTGTGAAATGCTGCTGCCCCTTTGGTTTTTCCTGGTCCTTGTGCAACTGTACGCGGACTGGCTTTCTGGCTCGCCTGCAGACCCAGCCCTCATTCTTCCTCCTATCTCCTTCAACACACTTACACAGGCACAGACATGGGACAGCTCTAGCTACAGTGTTCCATCTGAAGGGGACAGTGACAATGGTAGGTGGCTTTGTACCTATTCTCTGATGTTCTCATTAATAAGCCAGTGAGAATACTGAACTTTCTATTCTGTGCAGCTGAAGATAGGGTATATTTGCCTGCATGCTTGATACAATAAATAGAGTAAGCCTGGAACATGAAGTCCAGAAAAGTGCATGCGGATTGTTCTCCAGAAGTTGGTCCAACTACAGTTTAATTATCTTTAATGTTCTGAATTTATTTATTTATTTGAATTTATAATCCTCTCTTTCCCTGCCTTTTGCTTGGGTTTTTGGTTTGCTTGTTTATCGAGGTTTGGGGTTTACACGTTTGGATTATTTCTGCTTGCTCCTACATCTGAAATAAATGCTTTTAGAGTTTCATCTTGTGTCATTTATGTTCACCATAGGAGAGTTTTAAGGTAATTAAAATGGACTTCTGCTGACCCTCGAGTGTTGCACTGAAAATAGTGTTAATGTTGAAAAATTTCTAAAGATGAAGACAAATCATTTGCCTTCTTTTTTCCCTCAAATTATTGGCATGTTTTGACTTTTGGCACCTTGAGTGTGAGTTCGTCTATATAGTATTCATGAATACATGAATAGTAACTTAGCCCAAGAATCAAATGCGTAAATGAAAAATTGGGGACGCTCAGCTGGGGTTACTGTAGATATCTTTTAATGTTATACCATTAGATATATTAAATAGCATAAGAGATGCAAATAAAGTAAATATTTTTAGTTAGGTGTACCTACCACATAAATCTTAATCTCCATTCCAGACTAATGCTACTTCAGATTTTAAACAGTTTACTTCAAAATACAAAGTGACTGTGGTCATGTTCAATGAAGCAGAAAGTGTGACTTTCAGGGACATTAGATGTGAAGGGTTCCCACAATGCAAAACCAATGGGAAAAGATGTTCTCTGATAATACTTATCTTTTTATCCTTATTATATGTAAGGCTTAGAAAATGTATATTTAAATACTTGCCATGATTTTTAGCTAAAATCCAATTAAAAATTCTTCTGTACTTTCATTATGGGGAAGGATAATGTATACTTTGGCAGGTTAGTTATAAAAGTAATTTTAATATTTCATAGATTTCTAAACTTTTTAACTGAAAATAAGTATAAATAAAAAACAATGATCAGGAAACAAAAGGCCCTTATACTTCCCTGTTTTAAATTCTGGAAGTTGAAGAGGTCTAAATGGAAACTTTCTTGATAAACTTTCTTTACTTCAAATTTAAAAAAAAAAAAAAAAGGAGGGGAGGCATTTTTGTTTTTCAGAAAGCATAGCTATTTATAGCTCTAATGTTGTTTAAGGGAAGTAAGGCTTAGAATGAAAGATTTATGTGTGGTTTGGTATTTCCTTAGGAATGGTGTCTAAAACCAAAGGACTTTTTTTTTTTTTTTTTTTTGTCTTTTTATTTGTTTGTTTTTGGAGAGTCTCACCCTGTTGCCCTGGATAGAGTTCTGTAGTGTCATAGCTCACAAGCAACCTTAACCTCAAACTCCTGGGCTCAAGTGATCCTCCTGCCCCAGCCTTCCTCGCATCTGGGACTAGGCTTGAGCCACTGTGCCCAGCCAAAGGACTTTTTTTAAGTTGGGAAAAAATTTGTGAATATGTGCCAGCGGAATTTGTATCCTTATGGATGAACTGACAAAAACCAGAAAGGTGAGGTGAGCTGCCTGGGTCACCCTGAGAGGTAGAGACGGAGGTGAGGCTCCCAACTCATTTATTTATTTATTTATTTTTGAGACAGAGTCTTACTATGTTGTCCTCGGTAGAGTGCTGTGGTGTCACAGCTCACAGCAACCTCAAACTCTTGGGCTCAAGCAATTCTCTTGCCTCAGCCTCCCAAGTAGCTGGGACTACAGGTGCCCGCCACAATGCCCAGCTTTTTTTTTTTTTTTCTGGTTTGGTTGTAGTTGTCATTGTTGTTCTGCGGGCCTGGGCTGGATTCGAACCCACCAACTGTGGTGTATGTGGCTGGCGCTTTAGCCGCTGAGCCGCAGGCACTGAGCCGAGGCTTCCAACTCTTATATCATCTCTACAGTACATTCGTTCTACAGATGTTTGTTGAGGGCACTATGTGGAAAGTGTTAAGCCTGGCTGTCTTCCTTTCATTAAAAATTCTACTATTTCTATAGATAATAATCATTGTGAAAAATCTTTCTAAAAAATAGAATAACCTTACACTAATTATTGGGTATTTTTTCTCTCAGTGAAAATTGCAGGGATTCCCGTGCAGCCATTATGCGTCATCACAGGAATAATAAAGGGATTGCTCCCTCTGTTCACGTGGCTACTCAGTCGTATCAGACGATTGCTAGTTTTCATTGTTCCCTGTTTGCAATTTGTATGTGATCTCCTGGGCAGCAGAAAATGTTCTGTCTGTGCAGAAACTGTTTACAAATACTCGTGCACACCCCAGATCTGATCTTTTATGTCTCTCTTCATTCTTTTTGATACATTTTCTTAAATTAAAGAAGCTGTGCTGGGTGACTGTGAGTCTGCAGGTCTACGAGCCAGTGTCTACCTTTTATGCCGTTCTTACTGGTTCCTCTTCAGTGGAAGATCCTATTCAGTGGCTTCTCTTGGCATTTCAAAGCTGATGATGACATCAGTCTTGTTTCCTCATATTTTCACCATTATTCAGTATCTGCAGCTACCTTTGTAAATAACCTGTGTAAATAAACATCATCTTATTACCAACTCAACCTAACATCGTGTAATTTGACTTTCATGTATACATTTTAGTTATGATTTTTGGTCAAGATGTAACTTTTATACCTGGCTTACTGCCTTGCTTTATATAAAAATTGATCTTTTGTTTCAATTCTTTCAAATATTTTATTCCAATTTAAAATAACATTTAAAATTTTCCATGTTCTCTAAAACTTGTTCTTCAAAGAGAAATTTAAAGATGGCAAACTGTCCAGAAGGTACTCAGGGGGTTGAATCCCCACTATCCTCCAAGTTTGTCTGTAGGTCTCCCCACACTCAGACCTGGGTGGGGCAGCTCTGTTAGCTCTCACCCTGAAAACTTAACTTCTGCTATTCCCCTTGCTCTTGTGTCCTCTTACTGAATCTTTTCTTTTCCCCTCCACTTTGACGTTAAAACCATTCCTGTCTTCTTTTGGATCACTTTTGCTTTTCCATTTGTAGTGAATTAATAGGTGCTAACTTATTGAAAATCGATTTTTAAATTATCAGCAGAGAATGAAGGGGCATATCCATCTTAACAGTGTACAGACATTTTCCCTGATTCTTTACAATAATGTGGCACTATAGGTGTTAATTTTCCCCATAACAATAATGAGGAAACTGAGGCTGTGAGAAACTTTTCAGTGCTTCTCAACTCAGGTTTCTTATTAGAATCAATTATGTATTTTTAAAACCACACATGCTTAGGCACCACACTCAGAGATGCTCATTTATGGGATCCTTAACTCTTAAGGAAAAATCGAGAGCCAAATTTCAAAGCCTCATATTTCTACAGAGAAGAAATCTCTCATTGAGTTAAATTTAGCTGATGAAGGTTAATTAGCTGCATAAACTGGTATTTCTTATATGAAGAGTGCATTTCATGCAATAATTTAAATAATAAAGTAAATTTGGAGCAATTTTTAGAGCATTGGGCTTTCCTTCTTTGCTTAACTGGAAGATGTCCTGTTCTTAGGACTGGAGAAATGATTTCTTGTACCCATCTTTACAAATCTGAGAAGTGGCCATTATATGTTAGGGTGGATGCAGTTCTGAAAAAGACAGCCAAAGTCTCTGCTTTCATGCAACTTTTATTTCAAAGTCTAATGCATTCAGAACTGGAAACTGAGGTTAGGAGATTTTTCATGAGAGGAAAAATTCAGACCACTTACTATTAGGAGAGAGAATCTCTTCAAGATACTCTCCAAATGGACTGATCTTTGAATGAGGGAGTTTTTGAAACACTTGTTTCATCTGTTCATTCAGCACACTCATCTTGGCCAACTCACTGCTTTCTGGAGCAGGGGTAGGGGATACCAGCTGGACACAGACATAAACTCCTAGCCGTCTCTAAAGGAGAGAAATAGCACTGAACAGAAAGTGGTGTGTGCCACAGGAGAGACACAGGGAAACAATTTTGTATGTTCAAAGGAGACAGAAATGACTCCCAACTTACAGATGAGAATGGGGATGAGAGTGAAAAAAAAGGTAGAGGTAATGGAAAAATCAGTAGAATTTGACTTGTTACCTACAAAGATGAATTGGATATCCTGCAAAAACATACACGTCATTCCCTGCAGAGTCTGTGCTTACCTCGTCAGCTAAATGAATTACTTATATGAGTAAATCATTTCCATTCTTTAAGTGTTATTTGACATTTAGTAAATAAACTAAGTTTAGTTTAAGCAGGACTGATGTTTTTCCTTCATCTTAAATCACCTATCTCTGTCTCTTCCTATATACACAGACATACAACCACTCTGCTCTCTCTTTCTCTCGTTTTTTTTTTTTTTTTTTTGAGACAGGGTCTCACTTTGTCACTCTTGGTAGTGTGCTGTGGTGTCATAGCTCACAGCAACCTCAAACTCCTGGGCTCAAGCAATTCTCCTGTGTCAGCCTCCGAAGTAATTGGGACTGCAGGCATCTGCTTCAATGCTTGGCTAGATTTATAGAGGGGGACGTCACTCTTTTTACTCAGGCTGGTCTGGAACTCCTGAGCTCAATCAATCCACCAGCCTTGTTCTTCCAGAGCACTAGGATTGAAGGCATGGACCACCTCGCCTGGCCTCACTCTACTCTCTTGACTCTTTTTTCCCCTTCTTATTTGCACCCAAACAGTCATGGGTAGTATGATTTGAAAAACAGGTGCTCACAGTGGGCTCTCATGTTCTCAGGCTAAACTTACCCCTGAATTAAGTAAGGGAGTTCTTGAAATTTAGTGAAATGAAATTAAGGAAAATCAGAAAAATTCTATCATAGATCAGTTTCCCGAAGACTTGACCCAGATTGGTCACTGGATTTATTATTTAAATAGGACTTGAATGAAAAAAAATACTTGTAGTAATATAATCAGAGGTACCTAATGGCCCTGGTAAAATTCTGCCGTAACAAACCCAACAAAATAATCAACTACTTACGTGCTTGGTAGGCTTATTATGAGCCTACAGAGATTATTTTAAATGCTTATACATGTCATAGTAATTAATGCATTTGGAAAACTAGTAGTAATATAGTCACAATTTCCAGCAATGTTCACTTTAAAAGCCACAGTTCAAGTTTTTTTTTTTTTTTTTTTTTTTTTTTTTAACAATTTTTTATTGGTTAAAATTAATATGAAAAATGCCCAAGTGCGCATTTTGTGTTTTTAAGCTGCACCGCAATTTAAAATGAAAAATTTTGCAAGTAAATTAAACCCCATACACCC
>CAUYPK010149684.1:0-10405 GCA_963574355.1 Loris lydekkerianus | reverse complement strand
TCCCAGGAATGGAAGAAAAAGTATCCAATGTACTCAGCCCTACTATGAAGCTAAACTATAGCTTTCACATGAAGGCTATAACCCAACTATACCTCAAGACTATGGGGAAAGGACCAAGGAAGGGGAAGGGAGGGGGGAGGTGTAGGTGGAGGGAGGGTAATGGGTCGGGCCCCATCTATGGTGCATATTTTTATCTATAAAAAAAAAAAAAAAAAGAAAAAATCCATTTGGGTTTCGGCAAGAGACTTTAAATACTTGCCCCAACAAGAAGGGGATTAGACCTATTAACTGCCAAAAGGGGAGGTATCTGTTTATTTTTGCAGGAGTAGTGCTACTTTTATGCCAACAGATCTGTGATAGTGCAAAACAAGATCAAAACACTCCAAGAAGATCTAGAAAAGAGAAGAAAAGAAATTTTAGAAAGTCCCCTGTGGACGGGCCTACATGGTTTTTTACCCTACCTTCTTCCCCTGCTACCTTTATTTACCCTTCACCTTTGGGCCCTGTGTCCTTAAAAAAGGTTAGAGGCAGTTAAATCAGGTCGAGGCCCAATATCACTGGCTCATTAACCAAGAATCCAACTATTATTCTTCATCGCCCTCCATAGCACCAATGACGGGTAAGACTCCCAATGCTAGGACAACCTAAGACAGGATATGGAGAGGCTACATGGTCGATTACATTCATAGTACCCAAAGATGGGTAAGATCACTCTGCGTTCAGTCAACCTAAGACAGGGACCAAACCATTGATGCTTGTATCCCCATGAAGGATAAGACTGGAACTGCAAGAGCAGGCAATGTAAGACAGGGGCTATGTTTATCTGCCATACAAAAAACAAAAGAGGGAATTGTTGGGCCCTGCCATGTGCCTGAGGCCTAGTGCAACTTCCTGAGCCTGACTAGAAGTAGAACCATCGAGCTACTTCTGCGTAGCAATGACTCAGCAAGGCCCGGCCTGAAACTACCTCTACCTAGATACAACCAATGTGGTACTATGCCATTGGCCCAACCCTGTCATGCACCTCATCCCCTGCCTTCTTTCCCTGCCCCTTCCCCACGCTCTATATAAGCGGCTGCTTGATGCAATAAAGTTGAGTTCCTGCTTAAAAAAAATAAATAAAAAAAAGAAAAATATAAATAAATAAATAAATATACAAAATAAAAAAAATGAATAAAAAGTTTAAAATACTTGATCAGCAATATTTCCTTATCTTGAGTAAGAGAACAATTTGCAACCCCATTCTTTACACCTTGTATTTTGCATTTCTGCATTACTTTTTCTCCAATGTAAAGAGGGTTATATGGACAGGATGTCATCTGAGTTTTTATTCATCATCTTTATTGTCTCCTCTAAAGGTAAGCTTCATGACTAAAAGTTGTTTTCTGTTTATGTGTTCTGGATATAACTTTCTCCATCTTTTGAGGTGCAATAAAGATGTTTATGATACGATGTCTTGGTCAAATGTTCACAATGCCCTCCACAATGTACAGGACATATCTATTCTTAATTATCACAGGCTTGCTGTCTTTTTTTTTTTTTTACTCTTAACAATTTTTAATTAAATCATAACTGTGTGCATTAATGCATTTATGGGGTATAATGTGCTGATTTTATATACAATTTGGAATGCTTACTTCACACTGGTTAACATAGCATTAAACTCACTTGCTTAATTACTGTGTTAAGACATTTATACTCTACTCTTAGTAGATTTGACATGTTTGGAGAATGCTTAGGGAACTAAAAGTAGACCTGCTGTTCAATCCTGCAATTCCTCTACTCGGCATGCTGTCTTAGTCCATTCAGGCAGCTACAGCGCAATACTATAGACCAGGTGGCTGAAAAAACAGTTATTTCACACAGCTCTAGAGATCAAAGTCAATGTGCTCACAAATTTGTTTCTGGGGAGAATATTCTGGTTTGTAGAATGTCATCTTCTTTCTTCGGAAGGCAGAGAAAGAAGAGAGAAAAAGCTAGTTCTTTTGCACATATGTGTTTGTTTTTTTTTAATTATTACTTTTTTAGGACACTAATCCCTTTATGAGGGCATAACTCTCATTGTCTAATCATGTCCCAAGGCCAGAGCATCACACTGGGAGTTAGGATTTCAACATGAGTTTATGGGAAAAAACAAATATTCATTCCATAGCACGTAATACATTTTCAAAAATTTTATTGTGCCTTATATTGAATATTAGCTAATTCTGGTCAAATAATAGTTTATCATTATACTTAATTTCTTTCTCTTCCCACAAGATAGTTAACCATGATACTCTTCTATAAAATGATTATGTAATCATTACAGAAGGTATATCAGGATGAATAGATGAGGATAATGGAGCACTGGATAACTCCAGATATTCATTAAAACTAGATTGTAAAAATATAACCACTAAAACTATAATTTAAAATGTTTTATAAATTATGTTTTATGCTAATATATAGGTATGTATATATTTCTGGAATTTTATAATCTTTATATGGCATCCAATAAAACACATGTTTTCTGTCACAGCTTATGAAGTTTTGTTTTCTACACAAATCTTTGACTTTTCACCCACACTGCCTTAAAATTAATTATGTTTGTTCCTGTTTTGTAGCATCTGATGAATTATGTAGCTATGATTTGTGTACTAGATATTGAATGTTAAAGTTTATAAAATTGTCTCATCCATTAATTTTTGTAGTAAATCAAATTAAGAAGGAGAAACAGAAATAAAGTGAAGCCAAACTCCAGAATGTAATATGTTTTATTTAAATTCAGGGCGCTGTTGGAAAAATTACTTAATTGTTGACAATTTATAATTTCTCCATCCAAAATTACAAGGGAATTAGTTACCACTTTGTAAAGAATTAATAAACTGGAAATAGTTTTATACATTGTGATCATGCTGCTTATAATTTTATTTTGAAGTCATTTTAGAATTACAGAGGAGTTAGGAGTAGAAGGAATTTCTCATTTAATTCTCAACCAGTTTCTCCTAATGTTAATATACATATATCAAGAGCATAATTATTAAGACTAATAAATCAATATGGGTCCAGTATTATTTTCTATACTAGAGATGCTGTTAGGATTTTACCAATTATTCCACTAATGTTTTTCTCTTATCAGATCAGGCCGGGACCACACATTGTATTTATTTGCCATGTTTTCTTCATCTCCTCTGACCTATAATGTTTCCTCAGTCTTTCCTTGTCATTGCTTGTCAAGTATTTTGTAGTTGGCATTGCCTTCCAGTGTCTTTTCTTTCATTACTGTTAAATTGAAGTTACATTTTTTGGAACTAATACCAAAGACGGGCTCTTTTCAATCAATGTATCATACCAGGCAGGAGTACTTTATTTAAATAGGTTTTGTTTTGGCAGCATGTACCTTGATCACTTAGGGTGATGTCCATTTTTATCATTTTTCATTTTGTAATCTACACAGATTTAGGGGGAGACACCTTGACTCCTGTGAGAAAAATATTTATCAGAGTATGATGTTTGTGTGTAATCTCCTTGTCTTTAATTATACAATGTTATCCAAACTTTTTCTTTTCTACCTCCTCAGTGCTGTTATGTAATTTCATTTGTAACACAGACAAATTCATTTATTCATCTGCATTCCCTGCATATCACGATGGAAATTTGCACATTTTCATGCTATAAAATTCTCTGGGTGGTACCTGTGTTCAGTGGGTAGGTCACCAGCCCCATATACCCAGGGTGACGGGTTCAAACCTGGCCCCAGCATAACTGCAACAAAAGGTGTCTGGGTATTGTGGCAGGTGCCTGGGTATTGTGGCAGGTGCCTGTACTCCCAGCTATTCGGGAGGCTGAGTCAGGAGAATTGCCTAATGCCGGGAGTTGGAGGTTGCTGTGAGCTGAGACGTCACAGCACTCTGTCGAGGGGGATAAAGTGAGACTGTCTTAAAAAATAAAAATAAACAGAAATTAAAATTCTCTGAGATTTATAAATGGATGCAGCCATCTTTCCACTACCACAAGAATATTTTAGACCCTCAGGTTCCCTCATGCTGTCCCTTTTAGTCAGTCATCTTTACCTTCCACCTCTAGCAACCTCTGATTTCTCTTCCCTTCTTATAGTTTTGCCTTTCTAGAATCTCATATACATTTAATTATATAAAACTAGTCTTAGGAATTTAGCCTTTTTTCATTTGACAGAATATATTTAAGACCCTACATGCGTGACTTAATAGTTCCTTTTTATTGCTGAGAAGTATGCCATTGCATAGATGGGCTATCATTGATACTTAGGAGGTTGTTAGATTTGGGCAATTATGTGTAAAGCTTTGATAATTATCAGTGCACAATTTTCTGTGTGAATTTAAGGGTTCATTTCACATGGGTTGAACCTTGGAGAGAGATTTTAGGGTGTGATGGTAGATGTATCACTTTATATGGAACAGTTTTTAAAGTGACTATAACACTGACTCAATCAGGGTAACTTCCAGGCATTCCTATATATACTACTGTAGACTTTCTAGATATTGTACACTTAGGCTACACTGAATTAATTTGAAAAATTTCTATGGAAACAGAAACATTAGATCTTTCTTTGAGTATATATTCTTTAATAAGAAGCTTTAAAATTGTATGCATTTAAGACATTTAATCTTTAATTATGACCCCAAATTAACGATTGGACTCATTTATATACATGTGTGTGCATATATATATTTTTGCCTTAGTTGTTACCACTGTACTAGCGATGCAGTTTCCCCCAAATCAGGCTGGACACAAGTCCCATTTCCTGGGCTTAAGGAAACGCACAGATCAGCTTGACCACAGACCCCATTCTCTGGGCCTGTGCAGGCCCAAGAACCAGATGGACGAGTGTCCCACCTAAGCGGCCCCTCCTGGAGCAGACAGCACATCCAGGCAGGACCATCTTTCTACACAATGGTAATTTTAAAACAAACTTCTGCTCATAGGCTCCTGGTGCTAGTGATTGTGACATATTTCAGACATGCATTCCTTCTCCCCCAACCCCCTACCTGTAGGATGAAAAAAGCTACATATAAACCTATAGACAGAGGCCCACACGGGCTGCCAACTTGGGGCATCCTCTCTGCTGTGCCCGAGGCTTTGTTATTTCTTTCTCTTCCTGCTTCTCCTTGTCTATCAAGAAAATCTTTTCTATCCCTTCGCTTACTCCTGGCGGTCATCGAATTTCTGAGACCAAGGATCCAGCAAAGAGATTTCAGTTATGTTAGCATGAAAATCAGATTATAAAATACTGTTTTTAATTGTTGGTTTCAGTTATATCTGTTCTTTTTCCTTCGTCTCTCCTTCTTACGTGTTTTCCCCACTCCTTTGCAATTTTCTCTTCTTCCTTTGAATCTTTACTTCTTCTCTTTGTTCTTACTTGTTTTATTGTGCTCATTAATAGTAATAAATAAAAGAATTTTTTTACTTTGCAAAATAAAACCTACACAGTATCTATATTCACCTTAGAAATTAGAATTTATCTGCTAGTGTTAAGAAAACACCAGTATTTCTCTTATTTATTTATAATTACCTCTATCACTCTATTTTGAATTCACTTTTTATGTTATATATAACTCTAACCTATCATATTTTGATTACATTTGTCTTTAACTCCTAAAATAGCCCCCACATTACTTAATTTCTCTAAACCTTAGTTATCTAAACTTTAAAGTGAGGGGTTGTTTGAAAAATTCTTTACTTTAAATATTAAAATTAGTTTAACATTTTCATTTAAATCTATTATGTATAAAGCTCTTAAACCATACCTACAATATACTTGTTATTTTTTCCACATGCTATAAATCTCTGTGACTGGCTTCAACTCTCTACAGTACCTAGAAAAAAAAAAAAAGTATGCCAAAGTAATTGGAGAGTTGAATTAGGTATGTGTACATTTGTGTAGGTATCAACTAAAGACAGTTTAGTTGATTTTATTAAACGGTATTGAGAAAAAAGGTAAGGTTAATGATTTATTTAAACAAATATTTTCTTTCTTGATTATACTCCTGCTTGAGACACTTCCACAGCTAAAAGTGAATGAAATAAATGTGGGCAAGTAACACATTAAAGGGATTTCAAAACTTGATTATTAATCTGTGTCTTTCTGCATCAAATCAAATTGTGTTTATTATATTTCAAATCTGGGCATTTAAAGATTCCTGAGCTAATTGTTAGTTGGGCACAAGAATGTATATTACATGTAGTTCTTTAGTTTCCGTTGGAGAAGTACAGTAAAAAATAATAGGCAGCTAACCTGTTCCTTCTACCA
Source organism: Loris lydekkerianus (assembly GCA_963574355.1). Classification (NCBI taxonomy): domain Eukaryota; kingdom Metazoa; phylum Chordata; class Mammalia; order Primates; family Lorisidae; genus Loris; species Loris lydekkerianus. The sequence continues at coordinate 4,137 of CAUYPK010149684.1, read as the reverse complement.
TTTAGGAAAATGCCTAATCTTTGCCTGGATTCCTCTGAGTTATTAGTGTCTCCTTTCACAAATATCACTTGAAGGTGGTTGCATTTGCTATATAAGTGTTATTTCTAAAAAGTCCTGTATTCCTCATTGAGATTTCTCTTTCAGCTATTGCCTAACTTTATATATAAAGTACTGTATTTAACTTCTAAATGACTATTGGCATTTTAAAATATCATATACACAGTGAACATGATACAGCCTTAAGGCCACACAATTTGTTTAAACAATAATGAGCAGATCCGACAAGCAATTTCAATGTTAGGGCCAAATAGTTCAGGAAAGCTTTAACTATATATATGTTCATTTTTATGAAAAGGATTAATAAATACATTCCTTCAGATGCAGAGTTTTAATAGTAATCACGTTTCTTTCTTTCTTATTTTATTTTAATTATTTATTTATTTATGTATTTACTTTGCAGGTTTTGGTCAGGGCTGGGTTTGAACCTGTGACCTCCGGAGCCGGAGACCTACTCCTTTGAGCCACAGGCGCTGCCCATATCACATTTCTTATATAACATGCTTACTTGTTTGTTTGAGGATATTTGAAGGTGATCACACTGATTTAAAATAGAAGCAATGTCACTAAAGGAAAAGATATGAACTCAATAAAGATAAATTTATAAATTTGAAAAGACTTTTCAAAACTAAAAACTAAAATAAAAAAATAAATTTCTTTCAGAATATGATTTTCATGCCTAATTTTTCCCTAGTAGAGGGGTAAAAATGCCAAGATAAAAATACATAAATATTTCCTCTCCCTGAATTTCAAGTTAAGCAAGCTTGTGTAATTATTGTAGAAAACTTATCATACTTATCTTCTTGTGTTTCTACAGTCAGCATTTTACAGAAAAATACATCTCCAAAGTATAATGAGCAATCTTACTTTGTAGTGAACTCATCCAGCTGTTCTCTCTTATTATACTTTCTCCCTGTGCAATAGGAAGAACAGGTGGTTGGTTGTGTGTTGGCAAAAAGAAAAGGAAAAGCATGATTCTTTCAAATTTTGTAAATTGTCTCAAGTCAGTTATTTTTCCAAGAGTCTCAACTGTTTCAACTAGAACATGTTTCTTTCTAAGCTGCTTAATCCTGCCAAATTCTATTTTAGCCTATTTCATATCTGGGGCTTTGCCACAAACACAAACTCTTCTGTGGTCAGTGTGGTAAATGAAACTTTAATCCAGAAGCAGTCTGTTTGCATTCATTTTAATGCAATATATTCTGTATTTCTTGCTGAATTGTCAACACTTTTGTTTAAGCTAATTGCTCAAAACTTTGAAAATTCAAGTAGTTGCTCTTATTAATATATGTGTGTGTATATATATATATTTACTTTTAAATATTTATTATTTTGTCTGTTTACATCAGAATGAAATTCTTTAATAGTACCTAGAAGAAAAATTATTAAAAATTAGAGTAAAATCTCATTTCTAAACATAGACGTATTCTTAAATTCCAAATGGAAATAATCAAAATTTCTAAACTATTATAGCTAAGTATGCCAAAAATTTTGTGATTGTGGTACATGACCAATGATGTTTACCATAAGTATGTTATTTTTATTATTAAGAATGTATCTGGTAAGGTGGGGTGCCGTGCCTCACACCTGTAATTCCAGCACTCTGGGAGGTGAGGCAGGTGGATTCATTATAATTTCTAAATTATTTTTAATGCTAACTTACATAATTCATTTTTTACTATATATTGGTTGTTGACAAGGAGTTTTTTTCATGTTCTTTTCTTTCCAAAACAAAAGAAAATAAAACAAAAAACCAAGGAAGTATACATGTTTACAAAAATTATGAAATCTTGGCTATATACTTAACACACCAAGAACTTGTCTATGTAACATTGCCGTTCTTTAGAGAGGAATAAAATTTAGATATTTTTAGTCTATATATTTTTAAATACTGAGAAAGTATATTTTCTGTTGCAATTTCCTATCCAGTTCATAGATATCTTTTCACATTAGCCATATTTAGTACTGAACAGAAGAGAATCTATTGAATATTTAATGCTTTCTTTGACACAAGATATTCAAACAACTCTTGCAGAGTCACAGTAAGAATTAATCTTCCTTTATCATCATTTAGATTAACTTTGGGGAAATTAAACTATAAACGTTGTTGTATAATTGTCAGGTAATTTCTTTAATGGCTGATTTGTTTATATTTAGCTTCTTTTAAAAAATAAATTCTTAATTTTGTGCTAAATATGCATCTAAAATATATCCTTTTTATTTGCAGATATCTTTAAATACAAGGTTGTCTATTTCACCTTTAGAAGTCTCTCTTGGCAGAGCAATATTATTATTTTACATTCCAAGAAACAAAAATGAATTAATAAAAATTCCAACAGAAGATATCCAAGGTCTGTGGAGTTGAAAAATTTGAGTTAGAATAGCAACAGTGATTTCATATTATTGTGTTTATTTTAATTACTGATAGGTTCCTTGAGATTACCACACAAAGGGAGAAATGTTTCTTTTCGTTGAGTGCCTAGAGAACTCATAAATAATAAATACATATTTGGCAGTTAGAACATGTATTTTAATCAATAACTTTCTGTCTTGTAATCATGTACTTAAATATGTTATGTGATGTAATTGTTCATAGCATCCCAATGAGTAATGAATATATGAAATTACAGTGTCTGTAATGCAAAAATTTAAAGTTCAAAGTTTTCTCTGTTGTAGATGTCTTCCATATCACTTTTAAAATCTTGTGTTTTAGGTCAAGTGTGGTAGCTCACACATATAATCCTAGCACTCTAGATGGCCAAGGCAGGAGGATTGTTGTAGCTTAGGAACTCACACCAGCCTGAGCAGGAGTGAGACCCATCTCTACTAAAAATAGAAAATAAATGGCGCATGTCTGTAGTCCCAGCTACTTGGGAGTCTGAGGCAAGAGGATCACGCGAACCCAAGAGTGATCAAGAGTTTGAGGGCACTGTGAGTTATGATACTACAGTGCTCTAGCCTGGGAAAACAGAGTGAGACTCTATTTAAGAAACAAAGGAAGGAAAAAAGGACAGAAGGAAGGAAGGGAGGAAGTATAGTAGGAAGGAAGGGAGGAAGTATAGTTGGAAGGAAGGAAGGAAGGAAGGAAGTGGGGGGATAAAATCTTGTGTTAAATATGGATATTACTGCATATACTCGAGTATAAGCCGATCTGAGTATAAGCTGACCCCCTTAATTTTACCCTAAAAACTGGGAAAACTTAGTGACTTGAGTATAAGCCAAGGTGGAAAATGCAGCATCCACTGGTAAATTTCAAAAATAAAAATAAATGCCCAAAACAATTACAATAATTGAGGAATCAGTAGGTTAAATGCTTTTCAATATTTATTGCTAAAGAAAAACTGTAAACTAGCAACAACAACTTTAAAACTTTAAATAAAGTGCAGAAAACCGTAGTTTAATAGGTAATCAAGCTAAATCACAAAGGTTAAAATCCTTCAAAACTGGATTCCTCCTCCTCATCATCTGTATGTCCAAAGAGAGCTTCAGCTGTATCTGATGTGAGGGTATCAGCATAGATATTGTCATCATCACTGAGTTCGGAGATACCATCATCACTGCTGTTGGTCTCATACAAAGCGCAGCCTTCACTGCCATCCATCGCATTACTAATGCCACATTTCTTGAAGGCGCGTTGCACCATTTCTTCTGGAATCTCTTTCCATGCATCATGAACCCACTTTGCTATCAGTTCTATGTCAGGCTTCTTTAGATTTCCGACTTTTGTCAGTCGGGCTTGACCAGATGACATCCATTCATGCCACATCTTTCGCACACAGTTTTTAAAGGGTTTATTTAGACACACATCTAGGGGCTGCAATACAGATGTAAGCCCACCAGGAATAACGGCCAAAGTAACCTGAGATGACTTTGCCAGTTTTTTTATGTCATCAGATGTATGAGCTCTGAACATATCCCAAACCAGCAAGGATGGTTTTTTCTTCAAAGCTGCTCCTGGTCGTGCGTTCCAAATTTCTTCCAGCCATTTTTTTGTTCCGTCCTCATCCATCCAGCCTTTTTCATGTACGCGCACTGTAATTCCTGGTGGGAATTTGACCTTTTTAGGCAAAGTCTTCCTTT
>CAUYPK010149682.1:0-38064 GCA_963574355.1 Loris lydekkerianus | reverse complement strand
ATGTTTGGTTTTTATTTTTAATTATTTATATTTGTGAAAATTAAAAATATTGGGTACATTCGTTAACAATTTTTTTTACAATTTATTTTTTTTTTTTTTTTTTTTTTTTTTTTTTTTTATTAAATCATAGCTATGTAAATTGGTATGATCATGGGGCATCATACACTAGTTTCACAGACCGGTTGACACATTTATATCACACTGGTTAACATAGCCTTCCTGGCAATTTCACAGTTATTGTGTTGAGACATTTACATCCTACATTTACTAAGTTTCACATATATCATTGTAAGATGCACCACAAATGTATTCTAACCAATCCCCCTCCTTCCACCCCCCAGCTGACTTTGTTAAATAAAAATGGTACCTGCTACGAGTGCTCCATAGATAGCAACTGAACAGAATGCCATATAAAAGGAAATAATCAGTGCTAGAGAGTCAGGACAAGCATTTGAAATTGATCAGAATGTGTTGCTCTTAAATACGTTGAGTGGGTCTCCAATTTTTGTGTATATAAGAATAACTGATAAGCTTACCTGAAAGCCAGGTTTACTGGCCTCCTTCTCCCCAAATTTCTAAGTTTTAAGTAGGCCCAGTAATCTGCACTGTTTAGACGTAAATTTTAAATTGAAAAAGAGTTTTATACATAAAGAAGAAAGGGTCAGACCCATCCCAAATTTTCTTCCTTGGAGCCAATCACTGTTCATGGTTTCTTGCGTTTCTTCCTAGAAAGGTGTGCCTGTATATGTATGAATGACCTTTTTCTTTTCTTTTCTTTCTTTTTTTTGGTCAACAAACACATCTAATTGGGAGCATTTTAGACCTATTGCTCTATCTTGCTTTTTTTCTTTTAAAAATTTTTTGGGGGGTTTAGAGATAAGGGTCTTGCTCTATTGTCTAGGCTGGCCTCAAACTCTGAGCTCAAGTGATCCTCCTGCCTCAAAGCTGGAATTACAGGCATGAGCTACCGTTCCCCTGCACCAGGCGTCTATCTTGCTTTTTTCTTTTAGAAATATACCTTGAAAACTATTTCCTAAATAGATGTCTTAAACGAAAAAGAGTTGTTGGCTCAGTGCCTTTTGCTCAGTGGTTAGGGCACCAGCCACATACCTGGCACAGGCCTGCTAAACAACAATGACAACTGTGACCAAAAAAATAGCCAGGTGTTGTCACAGGCACCCGTAGTCCCAGCTACTTGGGAGGCTGAGGCAAGAGAATCGCTTAAGCCCAAGAGTTTGAGGTTGCTGTGAGCTGTGATGCTACAGTACTCTACTGTGGGTGACATAGTGAGACTCTGTCTCAAAAAAAAAAAAGTTGCATAAATTCCACCATATGGTTATACCACATACCATAATTTAACAGTTCTTTATTGATGGATATTTAAATTGTTTCCAGTCTTTTATGTAACAAACAATAAAGCAAAGAGTCCTTGTTTGTTTGTGTTCATATGTAGGAAAACATTTTAGAAATTCAACTGCTGGATTAAACGATGTATGCATTTTGAATTTAACATGTGGACTCAGTACTTTTCACAATCATCCTCTATGATCTTCCCCAGATGGTTCTGTGACCAGACCTAGAGAAACACTATTTTGGAGGAAAGATAATCAACAGCTACATTTTAGGGGCATTCTCTTTAAGGCCTCCTCCCCCCCAAAATAGAGATTTTTATACAAAAACTCACAGACCGTGTTTAAAGAGGACAACATTTATTTAGTTGTATGCAAATAAAAATCATTTGGATATATGAGGGGAAACTAACTATTAAGCACATGATGTAAATACACAATTAACAGTGTATAATAACAAAGAACAGTGAATAATAACATAAACAGGAAAGATTTGCTGTAATTCTTTCTAGCATTCTCTATTATTGTGTGGTCAACATGAATACAGCAAGCAGTGCTCACTGTATTTTTGTAATATAGGAACTTCCGATTTGTGAGACGTCACCACTTCCAAAAATATAGTAAGTCAACAAACAACTGTACAAACTGAATGTCAGGGAGTCTAACTTGGATGTAATCAGAGCTGGGTTACTGGATATAAAGTTCATATTTGTGATATGCAGCCAGCAGCGTGAACGTGCAAATGCATTGGCTATAGCACCATTCAAAATATTTAACACTGCCTCTTGTTAATTTGGTGTTGTCAGCAAATAAAAGTAATGAAGTGATGCAGTCAACTTTAAAATATACATATTCTTCAACCTAATCGTCCTAATGTTGTGGTCGATATACTATACATGTAAATAGCATTGCCTCAGCTCTTAAGATTACTTTTATCAAAATAGCGAGCTGGATTCTTTAACAGCAGCCAAAGCTGTAGTGCTAACAGACAGGTGACTGGGTTGAAGTAAATGGAGTATAACATGCAATTTATTATCTACAATAATTTACAGGCAATTCTCAACTCATTGGCGGTAATACTGAGTGTGTCTATCAGCTGTGCTTTTGTTTCTCCTTTCCATTAGCTGCCTTTTATTGTTTCGGTGGCCCTTTCAATGTACAACCCTTCCCACTAGACATTAGAGCAGGAAATAACGGAGATGAAACAAAAAGGAACCTTGTCCACTGAATCCCTCATTAACAGCTTGGAAGGACTTGGCGGAGTACAACCGAAACTGCTGGCTAAAATTAGGCTTGGGGTAACATTCTGTGACTCCAATTCCTAGTAGCACTCCTGCCTCTAATTACCAAGGATAATTGAGAATAGGCTGTACTTCACTTTAGATAAATTTGACCTCAGACACTGGCAATGATATTAAAGAATTTTGGGGGGTGCATGATGAGCAAATTGTAAGCAAAAATTTAAATGGTCTTAAAATATGTGTAAACAAGTAAGGCAGCCAGAAATTTCATAATGATTCTGGGAAGAACATTCTGTAGTCTGAAAAATGTTTGGCATAGAAAAATACACATCTCAGATAATGGAAAGGCCTTATTTGATGTCATGGATCACAGTTATCTTTTGTACGAAATCAATCAAGAGAACTATTTTTAAAACTATGAGGCTCTCAGGCAAGTGAATGATCTATTTAACAAGAGGCACCGGAGATGGGCTGTGTGTTACCACTCCTCCAACATCAGGTGCACAGGTGACATCTAGACCAATGACATTCCATTCATTAACCTCACTACTTGATGGTCACATATATATGTTTTATATTTTTTAAAATTTCAGATAAACATGGAGATCTATACAATTAGGTTACTTTGCATCTGTTTTGTTTTTTTTTCCTCTTTCATGTTTATTTATTTTTTATTTTTATTTTTTTATTAAATCATAGCTGTGTACAGTCCCAGCTGTAGCTGTTTCCTTCACTTAGAGAGTGTCCCATGTACCCGTGCATTGTTCCCTTTGGGTGGAACTTGCTGCACCCTCTCCCCGTCCCCGCTTCTTGAATTTAACTGGGACCTTGAAGGAGCCTTTAGTTAGTTGTTAATCTACTAGTTTTGACTTAGCATTGAGCACATGTGGTGCTTGTTTTTCCATCCCTGTGATACCTAGGAGAGTGTTCTCTACATCAGTGGGCTGTAGTCAACAACATACGAGTGGTCTCGTATTTTGGATTAGCAACATGCTTTACAAATGATTTAACCACCAACTTCATGTGTCAATTAGCAGTTAGTTGTACGTAATATTGGGGAGAGGAGAAACCCACAAAAATTATTAGAAGACCCAGATCATGCTCATAATCTAAGACAGAGGCCAATGATATGAATAAAAGTGCTTGAATTGTAGCCCTTGATTCAATGGTTGTGCATACAAATTCATGTACAGCTTTCACTAAGGAAATCGTTAATATTATTTATTAATTAAGGTTTTGTCTCAAGATTCAGTTTATAAATAGATAATACTGAACTAGGATTGATGGCAAATGCCTTCTCTTGGAGGAAGATTTAAAAATCATATGCCCTAGCTACAGAATTTTTTTATAAAAATATAAACTGTGTTTAATTGTTATAGCCTGCCTTTGTTTTATATTGGTAGACCAATAGCTCCCTGTAATAATTAATTTCTGGAATAGAGTCATATTCTTGTGCTTGAAATCCATTTATCCTAGAGCTTTCCAGAAGCATAGAGAGACTTCAGTTTTGCCTTAACAAAGAAGCAGTTGAGTTGGAAACCTTTTATTCCCTGTTTTTGCCTTAAAAGCTCTATCTAAAACCCTAGTCCCAGTAGATGACGAAAGAATAGTTTTTATTAGGGCATTTCTACCAGTCATTTAATACACTGTCTTTGAAGAACATTATCATCTCTAAAACACATGTAGACCTTCTGTATTGCTTCTCCACAGAGGCAAGTCCTGCTTACAAATGAGGCCATAACAGTGACATTTATAAATGACAATGCCAGTGACTGCACAAAGTGCTTTCCCACATTTTGTCATAGGTGCCTCACAGCAACCATGTGAGGTAGGCGTGAGTATCACAATGAAATCTGACATGAAACATTACATCACACTAAACACGTGCACCATCCATGTATTTTCGTCTGTATTGTTCTATAATTCGAATACATGGTTGAATGAGCAAAAAGAGTATTCCTACCATGTAAAGCAAACCACATATATAAAAGGAAAAATCATATTTTTGTGTCATGTCGTAGATCCACCCTACAAAACAAAAAAGAACATATTTAGTGCAACATAGTTGATACAACAAAAGTCAAGAACACAAAGCAGGTATTTATTGCTACTGTACATATTTCTTAAAGAATTTACATGTCATTTAATGCCAAGATGTTTCATTTAGCCATTTCCTATATGAACCCATGTTTCCAATGCCTAGGGTGGTTGTGATCATCTTTTAAGTCGTTCAGGAACTTCTGAAGGTACTTGAGGCGGGACCCGGCTGACCCATGGGGAGAACCTTATGAATCCAATGATCTTTTTTCACAAATGCAAATACTAATCTTTTCCAAAATCTTCAAAACTCTTCTTAAAAAGTTTAAAGTGTGTATCAAAAGAGGTCAAGCGGAAGGCAACAGAATTTTCATTCGTTCTGAATGAATGAATTTACCCATTTGAGGGCAAATATCTGTTCTAGAAAGAATAAAAATCTCCAGATTTTATAAATTTCACATTTGAAGAAAAACAAATACTTAATAAATCTATAATCTTTTCTTTTAGCAACTTAAATCTACGAATTCGGGATCTACTTTCAAAGTAAAGCAAGTTTTCAATTTGTTATTTCATATAGAAAAAAATAACAGACTCTTCAAAAGTGGCTCAGTAAAACGCTGTATCGTCTTTTCTTAATCTACAAATTAAAACAAGAAAGACAAATAGAATTAAATATAACCTAATAATAATGATTTGGTTTCAGAACTGAATCCCAACACTGACATATGAACAAAAATACACCCCACCTCAACTCCATGTTTCAGTGCTCAGCTGTGGAGGGCTGTGAACTGTGACAAAGTGAATAATTCACCTGTTGACAGTGCAGTGTGGGGAGGATCTATGGAGAGTACGTGATGGGACTATCTATAATCCACAGTGTAAAAACATTAATAAATACAGGGCGGCGCCTGTGGCTCAGTGGGTAGGGCGCCAGCCCCATACACCAAGGGTGGCGGGTTCGAACCCAGCCCCGGCTGAACTGCAACAAAAAAATAGCCGGGCATTATGGGCGCCTATAGTCCCAGCTGCTCGGGAGGCTGAGGCAGGAGAATTGCCTAAGCCTAGGAGTTGGAGGTTGCTGTGAGCTGTGTGATGCCACGGCACTCTGCCAAGGGCAATAAAGTAAGACTCTGACTCTTAAAAAAAAAAAAAATTAACAAGTACAAACAAGGTTCTCCTGTTCTGCTCATCTCATATGAAAGCTGACCATGTCATTTTTTTTTTTTTTTCTTTTTTTTGTTGCAGTTTGGCTGGGGCTGGGTTTGTGCCCGTCACCCTTGGTATATGGGTCCAGTGCCCCACTCACTGAGCCACAGGCGCCTCCCAGCTGACTGTGTCATTTTAACAGCTAAATCCTGTATGATCAAGTGATTGAGCACAGAAATGATGGTTCTCAGTAGCAAGCCCCAACAGCTGAAACAAGTTGAACTATTATTTATTGCTGCTTAAAGCGAACTGCAGAAATAGAACAAAATCCTTCCTGACTGAAAAATTAACTTATCTCTAGTTCAGACTATTTATTTACTTTTTTGTTTGAGGTGGCTGACTTTAAGCTCCAGGCCTCTGTGATGTGGCCTCTGGTGACCTCTCTTCCCTGCTGCCCCAGCTTACGCACCAGCACAGGCCACACTGAAGATTTGGGCGTTTCAAGTGCATTTCTCTCGGTTCTATCTGTACATGTCCTGTTCCCCCTTCTGGTAGGGACAGTAATAAATACCATCCCCACAGAGCACCCTAGAACCCCCCTCTCTCCACCCCATCCCTCATCTTTACTCTGCACTATATAGAAAATGTCTTCTAAGTATTGCTACAGCCTTAAATTCATTAGTTTAAAAAAAAATCTTGTCTCTTTCCTCTAAAAGTAAAAGCATCCCCACATACCCCCAAGTTTCAAAAGTAACTCATATGTCAATTTTTTAAAAAAGTACACCCCATTTCACCAAACTATTTAATACGTACAAATTACAGGAGTTGTCCTCAATTTTATGTTGAATCAGTCCCACAGGTTTCCTCTAATCTACCTTTAAGATTTATTCATAAATGACTCTAGGTCCTGCCTTCTCCCTTTGCTGTCTATTTTAATATTTCTTCTATTTTGGACTCACCAAGGCAGAGCAGAGCAGGTCAGGAGACACAGTGCTCTACCGGGGTTTTGACCCACAGCATGCGTTGACACAACCCTTTCCTACAAGCTGTCTTCCCCACTCATCCTTCCCGGCCTGCCCCTCAAAGTCAGATCTTGGTTCCTTGATTTGGAACCCAGGAGCCTTGGCAACTCTGACCCAACCACCAATTCAAACCAAATCAACAGCTTCAAAGTAAAACCTGGCTCCCTATTAAATTGCATTCTTTCTCATTTGAGTCTGTCAAATGAGAAATAATAGCTGTTTTTCTTATTAATTAAATAAGTAGTCCCAGCCCTTGGTGAACAACACTGCAAATTGTTTTAAGGTGTTAGATTCTGTGGCCTGGAGGAGTTAATGTGTCTTATTCTTGTCAGCTGAATCTGAAGTCCCAGCAATTCCATACGTGAACCAGCTCGAGATGTTCATGTTGCTTAGAGACATGGATGAAATGTCTGCTCAATATCTCTGACTGTCCATTACATTCATCTCCTAAGTGAAAATGTGTCATTGTCTACCATGGCAGTAAATTGTACCAAGTCTTTTTTAATGCCAACAGAAACCTCTTTGAGAAATGGAAAAGACACTTATTTCTGAATCATTTTTTCAAACAGGTAATGTGAACAGTAATTTTCCTCGCAGCAAACCCAGCTAAGTAACAATTTCCAGCCCATCTTGAATCTCTAATAAGAATTCAGTGTGGTCATTTAGGCACTCACATTGCCAGTCATTCTGACCCTATGGTGTACAAATTAATGACAGATTCCATTTCTGCACACAACGTCTCTGAAGGACCTACGACAAGAGGGTGGAGGAGCCACTCTTATGTCCTTGTAGCCTCAATGGACATTAAACATCTCTAACAGGTTGCATTGGTTAACTTACCCAACCCACAATCCCAGTTCTTTTCTCTTTTCCTTCCTTTGATACAGAGGCTGGAAAGCAAAAAACCCCAATTCACAGCTCTTCTTGAAGTCTGGACTAGTGTGTGACACAGCTCTAGCCAATCAGATATAGGTGGAATTCTGCTGGGACTGAGCCTTTCCCCCCTACCTCCTCCCTGTTATAAGTAATTTTGTAATGGCTGGTGCTACAGCATCCATTATGGGATCAGGAGGCAACGAGAGGAAAAGACCAAAGAAGATCCCAAGACACTGTCTCAATATCAGCCAGCGCCTGGACTCTATATTCCAGTTATATGACACAAGTCTGTTTAAACTATCATTGTTAAGGTGTTCTCTTATGATCAAATGTATCCCTACCTGATAGAAAACGCTGCACAATGAGATCAGTGAGCACTTTCAGCTCTTTCAACTGCCAAAGCAGTTTGCTACACTGCTACAGTTACTGTTAACCTAAAATGCTGCATTTGTATCTCCATGCACAGACAACAGGAGCAGCCTGATCCAGGAAGAAGCCCACTGGTAGCCGTGGGGCTTCCTAAAGTGACTCTTGGGGCTTAAACCTTTAGTCAGCTAGCTGCCATTTGTTAGCTGAATAGACAAAATCCATAATTTCTTGAACTTTGGATTGCAACAGGGACTTATAAATGTTTGTTGGCAGATCCCTGTGCCAGTGGGGTCCTAAGACAGGAGATGACTTTAGGATTTATAGAGAGATTGGGAAGGAAGGAGCAGGGAGGGCTCTGTCCTGCACCACGGGGTTTCCCCACCTACTGGGAAGAGGTATTCCTGCCAGAGGATAGGAAAATAAAGAACGGGGAGAGGCCAGCCAGGCAGAGGTGGGCGGGGAGGGAGGACATCTGAACAGGTGGGGCTCCACTAAGTCTGGCGGCTTCGACAGTTATGCTGGTCTGGCTCGCCCTCTGAGGGCCACCTCTGCAGAGCTGACAGTCACCACTGGCACTGTTCGCCCTCTGACGGCCACCTCTGCAGAGCTGACAGTCACCACTGGTCCTGTTCGCCCTCTGACGGCCACCTCTGCAGAGCTGACAGTCACCATTGGTCCTGTTCGCCCTCTGACAGCCACCTCTGCAGAGCACTTTGTGTTGGGGTTGGGCCCCAGTCCCTGCCACCCGACATGGGCCCTGCTTTCAATTCTTGGACACAGGATAGACTTGTCACTTTTGCACAGTATGTGGTATCTTGGGGTGTCAGTCCACCTCCCCGACCCTAACTTGCCATATAGCCTAACGCAGTTCACAACGACATTTTCAGGGAGTTACTGGCCCGGACACAAGACTCCTCAGTGCCCGTGACTTCTGGTAAGCCCATTGCAGGAAGCACATTCTCGGGTGAACTGAGGTGAATACAAAGGACAGATTTTATTCTTGATGTTGCCAACTGGTGGCCTTTAGGCCTGTGGCCCTGAATGCTGTGAATGTGTAACCTAACAAGGCAAAATGGACTTTGAAGATGTGCTAAAGCTACAGATTTTGAGATAAGCAGATGACTCTGGGCTGTCCGGGTGAGCTCTGTGTAATCCTTATAAAGAAAAGGAGGCAGGGGGCGAGAGCAAAGGAAAGATGCTGCTGCTGGCTTAGACCAAGCAAGGAAAGAAACACCCCCAGGGCCTCCTGAAGGGGTGAAGCTCGGCCAACACCTTGGTTTTAGCCCCATGAGACCCATTTTGGACTTTCAACCTCCAGAGTTGTACTGTTTTAAGACACTAAGTTTATGGCAATTTATTACAGGAGTGATGGGAAATGAACATAGGGCTAACCCAATGGATATGTTCTGTTGGAACTGAGCATGGTGTTTGGAAAATCTAAAAATGCCACCCCAAAGTCTAGATTTCTAGTTTCTCTTAGGGGAAAAAAAGCAACAATAAGATCTGACAACAATCCTCACTATCTCTTGATGACAGAAATCAGCTGGAGCTGGGCAGGGACCCTGCTGTGGCCCCTGGTCCCCACCTGCTTTGTTTCCTTGATTTACCAGCCTGGCTGCTTTAGCGTGTGCAGAAGGATCGAAAGTTCCAAAGTTCAGTGTAATATTCATTATACTATTAATGACAACACGCCCTCACTCTCTACATGCCCACTGAGGTCTTTAACCCTTAGAGAGTTTACCTGCAAAAGGTGGTCCCAGCAATGCAGAGATGCCATTGGCACAGATGATGATGCCGTAGGCGTTGGCCAGGTGTTCGATGCCAACAAGGTCTTCAGTCACGACAGGCATTAGGGAGAAATAACCACTGGAAAAGCCTATTAGTGCACAGATGACCGCCAGGCCAGCATACGTGTGCATCAACGGCAGAATAAAAATACTGGTGACAAGGGTGAAGTTGGCCACCAGGAAGACATTCCAAACGCTGATGCAAGGTAAGTCGGCCACGATGCCCAGGATCACCTTCCCAAAGATGTGAACTATTGCTATAATTGAAGTCAGAGGGAAAACATCATTTTGCTCCGATAAATTATACAAATTGACTATTTCAGGGAGGTGGATGAAAGGGATGACAAAGCTGCTGTATGCAAACAAGGCCCAGAAAATAAAGGCTACAAACATCCGGTTGGTAAAGAGCGAGGCCGTCCCGAAGTAGCCGGAGTACCAGTCAGAGAAACCCCTCCGGACCCTTAGGGTCAGCTGGCTGACTGCCTTCAGAACCCGCAGGGCACACATGTTCTTCCTGGGCCAGGCCTCTTCTGGGCACTCCTGGGCTTGACGGTCACAAAGGGTCTCCTCGTTCCTGAGCCCCTCAGCCTTCTCTTCTGCTCCCCCCAGCTGTCCGTCTGCCTTCACAGATTCCGTGGAGAGCACCGCAGGGAGGACTCCCGGATCTTCCCCCCCTGGGTTGTTTCTGTCTTTGGGAAGGGAGAGGGGCCTCATGAGCGCCCCGCAAACACACAGGTTTAAGGAGACGGCACCCTGGATGAACATGGCGTTCCGCCATCCATACTCGGCGCACAGGTACTTGAGCAGCACGGTCATTAGGAACGTCCCGAACCCAGTCCCCGTGGTGCTGAGGCCCTGGGCCAGGGCTCGTCTCTTCTGGAAATACTTCCCCACCATGACCACGGCTGGTAGGTAGGCCATCCCGCTGCCCAGGCCTGCGCGGGTGAGAGGGAAGAAAAGGCACAAGCTACTTCATGGCTGTTTCCCGAATTCACGGTATTTAAAGATCATCTGCATTACCTTACATGAATGTCTACCTGTACTTTTTCTTTTCTACAAAGAAATAATAATGATTTTATTTATTTTTTGTTGAGACAGAACGTCCCTTTTTCACCCTGGGGTCGAGTGCCCTAGTGTCACAGCTCACAGCAACCTCAAACTCTTGGACTCAAGTGATCCTCTTGCCTCAGCCTCCCAAGTAGCTGGGACTACAGGTGCTGCCACAACACCTGGCTAATTTTTTCTATTTTAGTAGAGACAGGGTTTCACTCTTGTTCGGGCTGGTCTCTAACTCCTGAGCTCAAGAGAAACACCCACTTGGCCTTCCAGAGTGCTAGGATTACAGGCATGAGCCACTGTGCCCAGCCAACAATAGTCATTTTAAATAAGAAGAACTGATGATAAAAACCAGGAGGATCATCCCCAGAGCGAGTTTCTCGTTCATCATTTCTCCCAGCCAGGCTTGAGGACAGGGGGTGCCTGCAATAGCAACATGAAGCCGTGTTGTCATGCCAGAGTCTTAGCTCTACGTGGGCAGAGCTGGGTCTGTATCTTCACCACCAGTGCATCTAGGACTGCCCAGAACACACAGTAGGTGCTTAGGGATTTGTTTAAAAAAAAAAAAAAAGAAAGAAAGAAAGAAAAAGAAAAAAGAGGCTGAGGCAAGAGAATCAGTTAAGCCCAAGAGCTGGAGGTTGCTGTGAGCTATGACAGGGGACCAAGGGGACTCGAGGGGACCAAGTCTAGGTCCAGAATCAGAACCTGATCGCCCTCAAACCAAAGTAGAAAGAAATTTACACCATCATCCTGACGACACCCATGGTGGGGAAGGTGGAACAAATCCTCACCTGGAGTCCCTGCAGCCAGGAGACCTGGTGTGAATTAAACGATCATAGCACTCTACGGAGGGTGGGCAACAAAGTGAGACTGTCTCTAAAAAAAAAAAAAAAGAGAGAATGGCTTCTCCAAGGGGCCGGGCTCTATTGTCTTAGGCTCCTGCTAATTGCATATGTGCCAGGAGGAGGAGTGATGCCATGCAATTTGCAGGAGCCTCAGGAAAAGGCTAATTTGGTTACAAATTAATTGGAAGAATAAAAGGAATTATAATGTGCCCATAAATATACACAGCTACCTGATGGCCATACTACACGATCCTTATGGTATCATTGATTTTTAATTGTATCAAAACAATGAAAACAGATAGTTTATTATTTACGTTGACAAAACAAAATGCTGGTGGCCTCTGTACTTGATGGTACAGTACCTGCCACATAATCAATTTTTCTGAGAACTGAAAATTTCTTCTTCTTTTTTTTTTTTTTTCTCACTATGTCGCCCTGGGTAAAGTGTTGTGGCATCACAGCTCACAGCAACCTCAAGCTTTTGGGCTTAAGAGATTCTCTTGCCTCAGTCTCCTAAGTAGCAGGGGAGCCTGGCTACTTTTTGGTTGTAGTTGTCATTGTTGTTTGGCAGGCCTGGGCTGGATTCGAACCCATCAGCTCTGGTGTATATGGCTGGGACCCTAGCTGCTGAGCTACAGGTGCCGAGCCTGAAAAAAAATTTTTTTTTTTAAATGAAGTCTATTAAGAAAATACTACTCAGGAGATTGTGCTCTCAACTTCCAAGTATAGGCAGGCGGAAACCTGCTTGGGGTGATCACGGGGCCCACGTGGTCCCAACATGCAGCACCTCTGGCACCGGGGAACAGCATGGCAGAATGCAAGAGGCTTTGACCAGCATCACTCTCCAAAGCTGAAACCTCCCCAGTTCAGCATCATTTAACAGTTTCAGAATTATCTGAATTTGGAAGGAGACCACACCAATCACACATACAAATACAGTAATAACTCCCACTCAGTGACCGCCAAGTCACTGCCACTTGCTTTGCTCACTCTACCTGATTCAGTTTCCACAATAACCCCTGAAGCAGCTGTGGTTATCACCGTTTTACACAAGGGGATGTTGAATGTCGTGGGATTAGGGTCAGGACACCAGCCACATATACTGGGGCTGGCAGGTTCGAACCCAGCCCGGGCCTGCCAAACAACAATGGCATCTACAACAACAACAATAGTCAGGCATCATGGAGGGCGCCTGTAGTCCCAGCTACGTGGGAGGCTGAGGCAAGAGAATCACTTTAGCCCAAGAGTTTGAGGTTGCTGTGAGTTGTGACACCATAGCAGTCTACCAACAATGCGAGTCTGTCCAAAACAAACAGCAGCAGCAACAAGAGCAACAACAACAAAACCCTAAACCTAGTATGTTAAGTGAATACCCTCTGAGAAATAAAAATTCCTTACAGATTGCTATAGCTAATATGAATTTGGGGGACTCTCTCCCTTTGGATAAGCTGGTTACCAATGGAGCCGTCCTACTCTCAGGCAGACCTAGGACTTGTGTCCCTTCTTCCATCTCTTACCTTCTTAGTGAAGTCCATTCTGACCACTCTATTTAAAATGCAACCCTCCCCCTGCCCACCATCCCCAATCTCCTTTGCCCTATCTGCCTTTTCTTTTAACTATGGTCCTTAGTAATATAAAATTTACTTCTGTATGTATTGTTAGTGGCCTTTCCCTATCTCTCTCTCTGTTAGTCCATAGGCTCCATGAGGGCAGGGAGTTTTTTCTGTTTTGTTCACTGAGGTATTTGTGTCAATAGCCTAAAACAGTACCTGCCACATAAGGAATGAGATGAATGAAAGACAATTCTATGGGAAGATGAAATAATGTTATTTTAAAATATTATTTTAAAGCAACATTTTTCATATATGATTAATTTTACATTTCCAAGGTTAAAGTATAAAAACTTCAGCAGCAAGATGAATGGATCTCTGGCTATTTTGAGGAACTAGTTACTGTATTTCTTAAAGAACCAAGAAATTCTTTAATATTAAATATTGTGGCATAAGATTATTGCCCTGGGGTAGAATTGGGATGATGTGTACTAGAAAAGACCCAGATGGCCTTAGGTTCAAATCCTGGCTGTACTCCTCATGAGTAGCCATGTGATCTGATCAGTGAAGGTAAACACTCTGAAGTTCAGCTTTCCCATTAAGTCAAAGACAACGCTATTGGCTAATGAAACGGTTTAAATCAAATTGAAAGTAAGCTTTTATTTTTCTTTCTGAGACTGAGTCTCACTCTGTTGCCCCAGGTTAGAGTGCCAAGGCATCAGCCTAGCTCACAGCAACTTCAAATTCCTGGGCTCAAGTGCTCCTCTTGCCTCAGCCTCCCAAGTAGCTGAAACTACAGGTACCTGCCACAATGCCCGGCTAATTTTTCTATATTTAGTAGAGACAGGATCGTGCTCTTGTTCAGACTGGTCTTCAATTCCTGAGCTCAAGTGATCCTCCCACCCTGGCTTCCCAGAGTGCTAGGATTAACAGGTACGAGCCACCACTCCAGCCCACAAAGTAAAATTTTATTTTATTTTATTTATTTATTTATTTATTTTGAGACAGAGTCTCACTCTGTTGCCCTGGATAGAGTGCTGTGACATCATCATAGCTCACAGCAATCTCAAACTCCTGAGCTTAGCCTCCTGAGTCAGCCTCCCGAGTAGCTGGTATACAGGCATCTGCTGTAATGCCTAGCTAATTTTTTTCAATTTTTAGTAGAGACAGAGTCTCACTCTTGTTCAGGCTGGTCTTGAACTCCCAAAGCTCAAGAAATCTGCCCACCTTGGCCTCCCAGAGTACTAGGATTATAGTCACCAGCCACTTCGCCCAGCCCAAAGTAAGATTTTTAAAAAAGGAATGATTTAATGAATCTTCAAATACTGATCAGTTTCAACAATTACCAACTCATGGCTAGTCTTTCCCTCTCCACATCTCCTACACCCTGCTCCCTTCTTTGTATTATAAGGTGTCCCAAAAGTTGTCCATAAAGTCTCTATACACAGGGGAAATGAGAAATTATACCTAATGTACCTTTATCTATAAAATAGTCATTACAAAATTTTATAAAATACAGTATTTACAAAATATTCTCTATGTGCTGGCTACCTCTTTATAAAAGACAAAAGGACACCTAAATACAGATTTTGTTTGTTGCCTGTGTTAGAGTGCAGTGCTGTCATCATTGCTCACTGCACCTCCAGCTCCTGGGCTCAAGCCTCCCAAGTAGCTAACTTTTCTTTTTCTTTTCTTTTTTTTTTTTGAGACGGAGTCTCGCTTTGTTGCCCCCCATAAACTGCTGTGGCATCACAGCTCACAGCAACCTCCTTCTTGGACTTAGGTGATTTTCTTGCCTCAGCCCCCTGAGTAGCAGCTGTCCACCACAACACCTGGCTATTTTTTGTTGTTGTTGTTGCAGTTTGGCCGGGGCTGAGTTTGAACCCACCATACTCTGTATATGGGGCCAGCGCCCTACTCACTGAGCACAGGTGTGCTGCCCCCTCCAGCTAACATTTCTATTTTTGTAAAGATGGGAGTATTGCTATGTTGCCCAAGCTGGTCTCAAAGTCCTAGTTTCAAGCTATCCTCCCACCTCGACCTCCCAAAAACCTAGGATTATAGACATGAGCCATTATGCCCAGCCTTCATACTATTTTGAAGAAAATCCAAAATATATTATTTAATGTGCAAATATTTTACTTTTTATTTTTTTGACACAGAGTCTCACTTTGTCACCCTGGGTAGAGTGCATGGTGTCATAGCTCACAGCAACCTCAAAATCTTGGGCTCAATTGATTCTCTTGCCTCAGCCTCCCAAATAGCTGGGACTACAGGTGCTCGCCACAATGCCCATCTATTTTTAGAGATGAGGTCTGACTCTGGCTCAGGCTGGTTTCAAACTCCTATGCTCAAGCAATCCTTCCACCTTGGCCTCCCACAGTGCTGGGATTACAGGTGTGAGCCACTGCACCTGGCCATGTGCAAATATTTTAGTATAAATCTCCAAATATAATGTAAGAATTCCTTAAACTGCATAATCATATCATTATCTCATATGAATAAAATGAATAACTCGTAATCATTAAATATCCAGAGGTGTTTAAATTTCCAAATGTCTCAGATGTTTTTTTAAAAAAACTTTATTTTTATTTATTTTTCTTAATTTTTATTTATTTTTCGAGACAGAGTCTTATTAGGTCGCCCTCAGTAGAGTGACATGATGTCATAGTTCACAGCGACCTCCAACTCTTGGGCTTAAGTGATTCTCTTGTCTGAGCCTCCCAAGTAGCTGGGACTACAGGCACCCACCACAATGCCTGGCTATTTTTGTTGCAGTTATTGTTGTTTTAGCAAGCCTGGGCTGGGTTCGAACCTGCCAGCCTTGCTGTACATGTCTGGTGCCGTAACCATTGTGCTATGGGTGCTGAGACTATTTTTACTTTTTTTGAGACAGAGTTTTTTTGTTCCCCTTAGTAGAGTCCTATGGAATCAAAGCTCATAGCAACCTCAAACCTCAACCTCAAGCTCGAGTGATCCTCGTGCTTCAGCCTCCCAAGTAGCTGGGCTACAGGTGCCTGGCATAATGCCTGGCTATTTTTAGAGACAGGGTATTGCTCTTGCTCAGGCTGGTCTCCAACTCTTGAGCTCAAGCCATCCACCTGCCTCAGCCTCCCAGAATGCTAATCCCAACATTTGCATTCTGCATGTGTAACCTAACTGACTCAACTGAATTTTCCACTGAAATATAGTTATTGGAGAAATATGGGTAAATTAATTTTCAGACACTTTATTCATTTTGTTTTCCATGTATAAAAAGTGACAGACATAACGCCTCATGAAACTCTCCTTTCACCAGCCTCCCGATTTCCTTCCTGCTTCTTGGGCTCCAAAAATATTTGCACAGTAGATAAGTGAATGAATACACAAATGAATGAATACAGCGATCATACTATTTGAGAATTAGTAAGAAATACAATTCCACTTAAACAGAGTAACCATAGAAATCTCTGCATGAGGAGAATAAATCTCATGTCCCCACTTTTGGGATCAAGTCATAACCTACACAGTCAAACACCAACACGTTAAGTCAGTGGATTCCACGTTTCTCCCCAGATACTCCGAGGCTGGGATTGCAGGTGTGGGCCACTGTGCCTGGCCAACAGTAGGTTTTTATGTTCACCTTCTCCTACTATCATAAGGCATATACTTAAGCTTATATACAAAATATAATAAAATGCCATATTGATGTATCAGCTAACATTTACTGAGCACTTTGTTATGTGCCAACTGCTTTATACAAGTTAGCTCATTTAATCATTCCAACAACCATGTAAGCCAGATACTTTTCATTACCCCCATTTTGCAGATAGGGAAACCAAGGCAAAAGTAGGCTAAATAACTTGCCCAAAGTTCACACAGATAATAAATGGGTTAAAAAAGAAAAAGCCAGGGCTCCGTGCCCATAGCTCAGTGAGCAGGGCGCTGGCCACATACACCGAGGCTGGTGGGTTTGATCCTGGCCCAGGCCTGCTAAACAATGACAACTGCAACCAAAAAATAGGCATTGGGGGGGGGGGGGGGTTGCCTGTAGTTCCAGCTACTTGGGAGGCTGAGGTAAGAGAATCACTTAAGCCCAAGAGTTTGAGTGTGAGCTAGTGAGGCTCTGTCTCAAAAAAAAAAAAAAAAAAGCCAGAATTCCAAACTAACTTTTGTGCTAACACATTCATTAGGATATGTATGTATATGCGGATACAAGTACTGTACTCAAAAAGTGGAGCTGAATTAGGTTCCTTAAAATATAATTGTACAAGTAAGTACTTACCTGTGTAAATCCCATTACCTGTTGAGAAAGGAAATTCTGGCTGGGAATATATTAATATTTTGCAGAGCAAATAATGCAACTGTACTGCCTGGCAGCCAATTTCGGCCTCTTCCCTGGGGAATGATACCCTAACTGAGCTCTGCATTTGCTTTGTAGAGAATCACTGTGTATGTGGGTTTTTTGCTATTTCATTCATTTGAACAGAGCTGAAGGAATAAATGGTTATTCTGTGACTTGTGCTTGATTCTGCTGTTATTAAAAGAGAATGATATTTGTTCACCTCAGTCTGCATCATTACCCTCATTCTCTTCATAGGAGAAAAGGAAATTTAATTTGATTCTATTAGGTCAAACAAGTGCTGTTGTTAGGTTGGTTTTTCCCACTGAAGGCATATTTGACATCTTATAAAGCATTTCCTGGAGTGTGGGGTGGGGTTGGGGTGGCATGGAGGAAACAAAACAAAGCATTTCAATGGATCTCTTTTCTCCACAGCTAAATTAGTTACCAAAATGCCCAGTGAAACATTTAAAATCACAGTAACACAAATCCACACGCTTACCGGCTGCCACTCCGAAGGTAATGAAGAGATAGTGCACACTGGCGGCGTAGGCGCTCAGCACCCAGCCCAGGGAGTTGACCAGCCCTCCCACAATGGCTGTCCGGCGGCAGCCGCAGGTGTTGATGAACAGGCCGATGAAAGGTCCTGTCACAGGGCAAGGGAAATGGAATTGACTAATGGCACTTGATTTTTATTATTTCTTAGTAAATCTTCATGTGAAGACAAAGAATAAAATGTTATTAGAGCTGTTAAACAAAACAAAACAAAAAATCCCACATTGCTTTTTTTTTTTTGAGACAGAGCCTCAAGCTGTCGCCTTGGGTAGAGTGCTGTGACATCACAGCTCACAGCAACCTCCCATTCCTGGGCTCAAGCGATTCTCCTGCCTCCGCCTCCCTAGTAGCTGGGACTACAGGCACCCGCCACAATGCCCGGATATTTTTTGGTTATAGCCGTCATTGTTGTTTGGCGGGCCCAGGTTGGATTCTAACTCGCCAGCTCAGGTGTATGTGGCTGGCACCTTAGCTGCTTGAGCCACAGGCGCTGAGCCTTAGTACTCCAGTGGCACAATTGTTTAGTGTTTGGTACTAACATGACAGTGCTTTTTTTTTTTTTTTTTTTTTTGAGACAGAAACTCACTATGTGGCCCGCAGTAGAGTTCTATGGCATTGCAGCTCACAGCAACCTCAAACTCTTGGGCTCAAGTGATTTTCTTGCCTCAGCCTTCCAAGTAGCTGGGACTACAAGCGCCCACTGCAACACCCAGCTATTTTTTGGTTGCAGTTGTCATTGTTGTTTAGCTGGCCCAGGCTGGGTTCGAACCTGCCGGCTTGGGTGTATGTGGCTGTGCCCTACCCACTGAGCTACAGGCGTCACCTCCCACATTGGTTTATATGACAAAAAACCATTAGTGTGCAGAGATGGCATTAAATAATTTCATCACAGAGCACAGGGTTCTGGGTTTTCATCAAAGGCAGACCTGAAATAGATAAACATTCATTCTTTTGTCTACAACAGAGGTCCTGAACTAGTGGTCTAGGGCTATATCCACCTGTGATGTATTTTGTTGATCCCAAATTAATTTTTAAAAATGTCTGGAATCCTAGCACTCTAGTAGGCTGAGGGGGGCAGATTGTTTGAGTTCAGGAGTTAGAGACCAGCCTAAGCAAAAGTAAGACCCCGTCTCTACTAAAAATAGAAAAATTATCCAGGCGTTGTGTTGGGTGACTGTAGTCCCAGCTACTCGGGAGGCTGAGGCAAGAGCATCTGTTGACCCCAAGAGTTTGAGGTTGCTGTGAGCTATGATGCCACAGCACTCTAGTCTGGGCAACAGAGCAAGACTCTGTCTTAAAAAAAAAAAAAAGGAAAGAAAAAAAAGGAAAAGTCTGGGATCTGTTGCCAACATTTAAAAATTAAGAGAATTCACAAAAAATACAGTGGCTACCCAGACTGTCTTTCCAGAGTCAAAATTGGCTGGAGTTGGATAGTTGTGGCCCCTGTTCAGCTGGCTCACACTCCCGGCCTCCTTTACATTATCTGTGTTTACGCAAAAGTTTTGGATTCCAGACCTAAAAGGAGCACACAAAGCAGGTTCTCAGAACTCCTATGCTTCAGACAGGGAATGCATTGCCTGTTTTCGAAAGGACACCCAAATGGAAGACATCGTCATGGCTCCATTCACCCTCCAGCCCCTGCTGACCTGCACGCTCCAGTCCGGACTCACCAGCCTGTGTGTTTTTATGGCACCGTGTGGAGATTCAGGAGCACGTTTCGTCATGCAAGATGGGACAGTCCTCATAGCAGTGCCACACTTTGTGATACACATGTTGATTTGTGTCCTTTGCTTTGATATTCTAGTTTTTAATTGTCAACCCTCCTTGTTACCTTCCTGATTGGGGGAAATTTCTGAAGCTGAATGCTCGCTTGTGATCAATGATTCTTTTTTCAAATAGCAGTCCAGCTCTTAGCAATACAATGGGAGGTATGTACTGAACCCAAGATTCAGTAAGGTGGTACACCTTAATTATCTAATTTTTAATCATTATTATTGTGCATAGTGATTAAACCCTATATGCAGGTGGGAATATTTCAAGTTAAAAACTTGTTAAACTCTCAAGAGCTACTTCTTGTTACCCCAAACTGAAATAAAATTTTCTTTTAAAGTTCTAATGTATTTATATGCATATTTGCATACAGTCTGCTAACAAGTTTTTTTTCTTTTCTTTCTTTCTCTCTTTTTTTCTTTCTTTTTTTTTTTCTTTTGTTAGTGGTTTTTCAGAGGACCTAATCCTAAAAATTATGTTGGTAAAGACTTATTCACTTAATTGACCCTGTTACATTATAGGAAATAATCCAATAGATAAACATCTTAGAATAGCATATATATATATATATATATATATATATATATATATATATATATGATGTATAGCATAAAATATGCACATTATAGAAATAATATATAAAATAAGCACATTGATATAAACATCTGAGGGAATTACTGGGGGCAAGTGAAATTCAGATAGCATAAGTTAAAGATGTTTCTTTGATTTTTTTCACACATATTTTTATTTTTCTAAACTCCTGGTCACTTGACCACACCAAACATGGATGAGTGGGTAAAAAAGAGAAAAATGCATGATTTGTTGGCTTGCTGTTAATAGCCCTTTGAAAGGTCAAGAGATCATAGTTCAGTAGCACAATCATATTTTCCACATTACAGAAGGGACCCAGAGCAAGTTTTTCTGAGACACTGTATGTCTCTGAAAATTGCACTAAGGTGGCATTTGGGGATAACAAAAGGAGTTAATTCCCAAATTAGTGCAAATATTCATGCCTGGTGGAATTTTATGAATTGAAAAGAATTAACTGCTTTACTGATAAAAACATTACGTTGTTAGTTAACCAACTCTTGCTTGCTTGGAGCCTCAGGCATCTATGATTTGCAGATGGGCAAAGCCAGACCCACAAAACTGTGATGCCTCCACAGTTACAAAATCGTACATTAAAAACAATTCAAACCCAAGCTTTCTGACTTTCAGTTTCATTTTCTAACCTTTGCTTGGTGATGGTCTGCTAGTAGCTCCAAAATAGAAATGCCATTTCAACAAAATAAAAGAACTCCCCACATCATCTAGGGAGAGGAGAATATACAGTTGGGTTCTGTCCTTTAGCCATGACTCAGGCTTCTGTAGAGTAATTCAGGGTTTGGGAATAAGAGCATACTCATTATCAGACTTTTCCTCTTTAGAAGGAATCTGAATCTTGGATCATCTCCCACATAATAAATTGTCATGTTGCTGCCGGGAACACTCTCAGGAAATCCAAATGTTTTGCCTACCCCAGCAGGTGATAGGTTGGAAAAAGCTCAGGAGAATCTGAGGTGAACCTCAGCAAGAAGAGTTAGGAGCCTTTAAATCAATGGCAGTGTGCCTTGGTTGAACACTGGAGTCACTTAGGAGCTTAAAAAAATAGTTCTGATTCTTGGAATCCATCCCAAGAGATTCTGATTTAATGTTCCAGGTGCAATGTGGGTTTTGTCTTTTTTTTTTATTTTAAAAATAAAAAAAAATTTTTTGGTATAATTCCATTTTGGTAAGCAATGGGGTTTTTTAAAGCACCCCAAGCAGATCCAATATGCAGCCAGGACTGACAACTGACTGCTTTAAATCTACTTTGCAAGTAAATGACCTTTTTTTGGCCTATGGATTGACCTCACCATCATATGGTGTCCACCAAGAATTACTTGTTCAGACAGCTATCATCAAAAAGGCTGCTGTGGATATGAATGAAGTGACTGATTACATTTTATTAAAAGTTAGGTCTGGGCACAGTGGCTTGTGCCTGTCATTCTTGTTCTTTGGGAGGCTGAGGCAGAAGGATTGTGGGAGGCCAGGAGTTTAAGACCAGGCTGGGCAACATAGTGAGACCTCCTGTCTCTACAAAAGGTTTAAAAATCAGCCAGGCATAGGGCTGTATGCCTATAGTCCCAGCTACTCAGAAGAGGCAGGAAGACTGCTGGAGCCCAGGAGTTAAGAGGCAGCAGGGAGCTACAATGATGCTATTACACTACAGCCTGGATGACAGAGTGAGGCCCTATCTCTGGAAAAAAAAGTTGGGACCTTCTGCTAGACATGGTAGATCCATAATAGAACAATGGAAATTTATTGAATCTCTCATTATAAACCACTACCCCTTTTTTCCCATTAAAAAGGGATTGCCTAAAGGCCAGGTGCAGTGGCTCACTCCTATAATCCCAGCACTCTGGGAGGCCGAGATGGTTTGATTGCCTGAGTTCACAGGTTCGAGACCAGCCTGAGCAAGAGTGAGACCCCATCTCTAAAAAATAGCTGGACATTGTGGCAGGTGCCTGTAGTTCCAGTTACTTGGGAGGCTGAGGCAAGGGAATTGCTTGAGCACAAGAGTTTGAGATTGCTGTGAACTATGACGCCACGGCAGCACTTTACTGAGGCTGACAAAGTGAGACTCTGTTTCCAAAAAAAAAAAAAAAAAAAAAGGAAAAAGAGGGTAGCCCAAATGTGCTTACAATGCTTAGAAAATCAAAGTGATGTGTATTATTCACTTCAAATAATTTTC
Source organism: Loris lydekkerianus (assembly GCA_963574355.1). Lineage (NCBI taxonomy): Eukaryota > Metazoa > Chordata > Mammalia > Primates > Lorisidae > Loris > Loris lydekkerianus. The sequence goes on along the minus strand of CAUYPK010149682.1, from coordinate 15,367 downwards.
AGTTCTCATTTGATGTGGTGGCAGGCAGAGGCAATTTTGGAGAAAAGCGGACCAGGACTGATGTCTATTCTACACTTAAACTGGCTGTTCAACCTTCAGTGAGTTACTTAACACCTTCAAGTGTCCCCATGTTCTTTCTCTGCAAGATCAAAATAATGGTCTGGCCTCCAGGGTTGCTGTGGGATGTAATGAGATAACGACATAACCTCCACCTGGCAGGTAGTAGGTCATAAAAAAGGAGAGCTGTTACTGCTGCTTTCTGGCTTGGAAAAGTTCCTCCATGTTGCTCAACAACTCTGCAGCCACCTTGCACCAGGAAGCTTAGGAGAATGAACAGCAACTTAAGGTCACGATAGATGGAATAAAAGTCCTTTCATTTATATAGCTATGAGGTCCGCTGTGTTATGATTTCTGAGGCTCAGGGCCAAAAATGTTTATCTGACAGGCAGCTTTCCCTTTAGAAAGATTAGTGGATAATCTGAAATTCCACTCTCTGGAATTCAGGGTCTCTCAAACTGAATTCCACACACACAGTTACCTCTCAATTAAATTAAAGATGACCATCGCATTTCACCATCACTGTGTGTTAGGTGTTCTAATTTTGAGAATCACCTTCAAAACCACATACCCAGTAATTTCAGGGCTAGTTTCTACCGCTTATTTCTACAGAACTATTGAAATACAATATCTAAGGCAACCTTATTGGGTGATTTGGAAAATACCGGGACATTTCACATCCTGGCCTTTTTCTGAGTCTTTGTTGTTGCAGGCACACAGTTCCTAGATCGAATCCATTTGTGTTTCATTCTATCCCTTAAAAATATTTTTAAAGAGGTGAGAAAGCTGGATGTTATGTGTTCTAAAAACATAGTTTTCTTTTACTAATTTACTGAGATGGTAGAATCCCAGCCAACATAAAACATGAACATTGCCTACATTAAACTAAACCTACCTACTTTTCTCATATGACAAACCGTCCAAACTCTGCAAGACCAATGCAGAATTGAAGAAGTCAGTTCAATACTGTCACAGAAAAAAACAATTTATCGCCCATTCTCTGATACACATAATGCTGCCTTTACTTTATTTTGAAAACTATCAGTACTAATTCCTTTTTATAAACAAACACACATATAAGGGCATGCACATGCCACATGTCTTGAGAAATAAAGCTTTGTCCTTGTTTTCTGTCATTCTACATTACTATTGTTTTTGATGTTGCTTGTATTCTCAAAAATAACCTTGACTAAATGCCAGCCAAGATCAACTAGTCTCTCAGCTACAGTCAAGCAATTAATGACTAACGTGGAATCCTCAAATAGGCACGGGTTCCCATCAAACTTATGCCTGTCCTATACAGACTCTCACAAACCCAGAAATAGACCATTTATATTCCCAATATCAAATCTGTAAAAAATACTTGAAATTAAAAGAAAAACAACAGACGTAAACATATGGCTTTTACTGTCAAATGAAGAAAACAGAAAAAAAATTAAGATGTGGTGGTAATTACCTCTAAGGATTGTTAAAGAGAATTAAATAAAATTTAATAAGTAAGGAAGCACCTCATCTATAATAATGCTTAATAAACATTAGTTGACCATAAGGGTTTTTTTATTTCCCAAATAAAAATGCATTGGCCATAATGACATTATATTTATAATAACTTCCAGCTTTAGTACCTCCAATATTATAAGAATTGTTTTTATAGATTGCTGTGTAGTTAGGTTTAACTAGTAAAAATAAGAATATGTACCTATTATTCTTTCTTTCTGTTATCTATATCAGTAAACTTTCTACAAAAGCTTCATAGATTGGGCGTGCCTGTGGCTCAGTGAGTAGGGTGCCAGCCCCATATAGCAAGGGTGGTGGGTTCAAATCAAGCCCTAGCCAAACTGCGAAAAAATAGCTGGGTGTTGTGGCAGGTGCCTATAGTCCCAGCTACTCGGGAGGCTGAGGCCAGAGAATCACCTAAGCCCAGGAGTTGGAGGTTGCTATGAGCTCTACCAAGGGTAATAAAGTGAGATTCTGTCTCTAAAAAAAAAAGCTTCATAGATTTTTCAGTAACAGCTGATCTAATAATATTTTAAATTAAAAAACATAAGAATTCTTGAAATAAGATTGCTGCTTAATTCAAACATTTTTACCTTTTAAAAACATTCATAAATGTTAAACAAGAAGAGTTTTGTAATGATAGATAATAAGTTATAACAATAAAGAAAAAATAATTTGGGACAAAAGAAAGAATTTTAAATGATCAATTTTTAAAATACTGTAAATATTTACAACATTCTAATAGACATATCACATAAAAGGACAAATATTGTATGATTCCACTTACATGAGGTACTTAGAAAAGTCAAATTTATAGAAACAGAAAATAGAGGAGGGGAGGGAGGGGGGAGGTGGGCAGAGGGGTAGGATCACACCTGCAGTGCATCTTACAAGGGTACATGTGAAACTGAGTAAATGTGGAATATAAATGTCCTAACACAATAACTAAGAAAATGCCAGGAAGGCTATGTTAACCAGTGTGATGAAAATGTGTCAAACTGTTTATAAAACCAGTGTATGGTGCCCCATGATCGCATTAATGTACACGGCTATGATTTAAAATTAATTAAAAAAAAAAAAAAGAAAATAGAATGGTGGTGGCCAGGGGCTGGGGAGGTGGGAAAGGGGAGCTTAATAAGTACAGAGTCTTCATTTGTTTTTTTGAGATAGGGCCTTGATCCGTCACCCAGTCTAGAGTGTAGTGGTGTCATCACAGCTCTCCGTAACTTTGAATTCCTGGGCTCAGGCGATCCTCTTGCTTTTGCCTCCCAAGTAGCTGGGACTACAGGCATGTGCCACCGTGCCTGTTCAGTGTTTCTGTGGTTTTTTTTTTTTTGTTTTTTTTTTTTTGGAGACAGAGTCTCAAGCTGTCATCCTGGGTAGAGTGCTGTGGCATCACAGCTCACAGCAACCTCAAACTCTTGGGCTTAAGCGATCCTCTTGCCTCAGCCTCCCAAGTAGCTGGGACTATAGACGCCCACCACAATGTCCAGATATTTTTTGGCTATAGGTGTCATTGTTTTTTGGCAGGCCCAGGCTGGATTCCAACCTGCCAGCTCCAGTGTATGTGGCTGCCACCTTAGTCAGTTTCTCTGTTTTTTTTTTTTTTTTTTTTTGTAGAGACACGGTTCCACTATATTATTCAGGCTGGTCTTGAACTCTTGGTCTCAAGCGACCTCCCCCTGCCTTGGCCTACCAAAATGCTAGGATTATAGGCATGAAACATCATGCCTGGCCTAAAGTTTCAGTTTGGGAAGTTAAAAAAAGTTCTGGAGGGGCAGGCACAGTGGCTCACGCCTGAAACCCCAGCACTCTGGGAGGCTGAGGTGGGTGGATTGCCTGAGCACACAGGTTTAAGACCAGCCTGAGCCAGAGAGAGACCTCATCTCTAAAAATAGCTGGTGGTGTGGCAGGCGCCTGTTAGTCCCAGCTACTTGGGAGGCTGAGGCAAAAGAATCGCTTAAGCCCAAGAGTTTGAGGTTGCTGTGAGATATGACGCCACAGCACTCTACCAAAGGTGACAAAGCGAGACTCTGTCTCTCAAAAAAAACCCCAAAAGTTCTGGAGCTGGATGGTGGTGATGGTTACACAACAGCATGAATATACTTAATGGCACTGAACTGTATATCTAAAAATAGTTAATAAGGTAAATTGAATGTCATATGTATTTTACCACAGTTAAAAACTGGTAACCAGTAACATCTAATGTCTAATATTTCAACAATATAAAGCATTCCTTACAGTGGGGAATTGTCATTTTATAATCATTCAGTTTTACAACAGGTCACAGAAAAACATACCCACGATCAAGGTGACGCCCATGCTGAGGGAGCTGACCCATGCGGTCAGGCCACGGCTCTGGTGGAATTCTTCCAGCCACTCCACATTGAGGACTCCCAGGGCCATCTGAGAGCCCATGACGAGGATGTGCACAAAGAAAGACGACAGGACGGTCATCCAGGCCCAGCCGCCATCAATGTCCGGGTGGGGCTTAAGTGTCTTCTTATCTTTAGTGTCATCTTCAAAATCATACCCAATATCTTCATGACTTGTATACATTTTCCAAGATTTTCCTGAAATGCATGTTACAAATAATTCACTGAACATCAAAACAAAAAAAATCTTCATCTTCTTTGGGCAGCTCCACCTCCCCATGGCAACCAAAGCAGCTCCAATGTCACCTCAGGTCATCAGAGACATCTTTGTCATTAACACGTTTTGCTTTTTCACAGGAACCTATTTCATTCTTATAGCTATCATTGATGTAGGTATTACAGTCTTGCAAATAGACTCAGAGACGTGAGGCGAGGTTTCCACGGTCTCCCGACCAGCAGGGAAGAGCAGCCAGAGGGAAAACCAGGATTTGAACCCAGCTAGTCCTGACTCCATTGCTCATAACCTTTTCTCTCACACAGAGATGGATCGTGACAGGTGATGAGAAGGATGTCAGAGAAGGAATACCAGGCCTCAGGGAGCCTTTCCTGGCAGCTTCACTTTGCTGGGGGCCCAGGCAAAGGATCTTGTTGTTAGGTTTTGGGAGAGTGGTGAATTTGCTCAGGATGGCCAGAATGGATTAGTTCAGGGACTGGCCAACTTAGGGGAGACCGATGGGGTAGAAAGGCAATGTACTGTCTTACAGCGGGAGATACGGCTTTGTAATAAATGTTTGATAAAAGAAGACACATACTTTTATCCCCTCCCCCCACCTCCACTCCCAGCATTTACCTGGGAAACTTAATGAGGTACTAGAGAATTACTTAGAAAATAGGCAATCAGACTAAAGGAGTTTGGATAGTACAAGGATGGTACAGGTGACCTGGGCACCTCCAGGCCGGAGACTCTCTCTCTAGGCAGGAGACCACGCTGGGCTCCTGTGCCACATAAGAAGCGTGGAGTTTATCTTACATGTAATGAACAGCCATGGTCTGAATTTGCACCAGCAAGAGACACATTGAGGTTGGTGTTTGCACAGATCTATCTCTTAAGATGTTTGGAGGAGAGAAGGGAGGCTGGATAGAGCTAGAGGATACCAGGCCAGGAAGGTTTGTTTTATTTCCCCTTTTCTTTTTTTTCTGTCATTTTTAGGATGAGAATTAAGAGGTGTATAAAGACTGAGGAAAAGGAGCAGGAGGGGGGTAGGGTAAAGAGTGAGAAAGACTAATCCTGGAGGAGGTGGGAGAGGGTTGGTCTTAAACAGGGAGAAATACCAACCCCCTGAGTCTGGAAGGAGGGAGCGAAGAGAGCTCAGACGGTAAGTGGCGGAAGGGGAAGTCACATCTGACGGTTTAACTTCTTGGTGAAGCAGGAAGTTAGGTCACTGGATGAGAATGAGGGCAGAGGTTGTTATCAGAGCCTCAGCGTTCAGGATAATGGAAGACACTGTTGCCTACAAGTGGAAGCGATTGTTGACCAGTTCCAGGGTTGAGTGGAGTCCTGCAGGGCCCAGCTGCCTGGGTATGGGCCGAGGAGCATCAAGGACAGTGCCGGGGAGCACTCTGCCCCAGATCCCAAAATAAGGGGAACACCGTCTATAGACAACATAAAAACAACCAACGACTAAAAGTTGGTCTGCTTTTTTAGTTATCACTACGTGCCAGCAATTCTAGACAATAAAACACTGATAAAATATACCTCCCTGAGAAAAATGTTCTGCTGGTTTAAGTTCCAAACAATTATGTTGAGTTTTCATGAGATAAATGTACCCTTCCAAATGGCCGGTTTTTATTACTCATCCTTTTGTGAACATTGTGTTCTATACATGGAATTTATTGCAGAGAACTCCCGGTTTTACAGTTGACCCTGGCACAGATGTGGCCTCAGCTAAACACGTTAGTTTCAAGAGTAAACTGGTAAGTTCAGAATTGGCGCTTACCTCAAAAATCTGTAGCTGCAACTCCTACTCTGCTACACGTCGTGACCTTTAATAGGACATTCAGGATGAACTGTGCCAGCACAAGTATTGTCGAGAAAAAGAATGAGGACTAAGTCACTTCTCTTCTATCACTCTGTGTGGCCACTTGAAGAGTTTATTTTTGTTTACAATTTAAAAATCGTGAAACAGAATGCAAGACTGTAAGGTGAAAAACTTTGGTTTGGAAAGTGACATTTTTAGTTAATACGGAAATGTTTTACACAATTTGAACAATATCTTTAAAACTGAAATCTACTCTTCTTTTAATTATTTTAAAAACGAACAAGAAATAATAATTATGATTGACTATTACAGAATTATTACTTGAAAATTGTTTTCTTGCCATGGAGGAGGATGGTATGAGAAAAACAAAAGCTTCTGGGTATCAAAAGACACTATGCAGCTTGCAGTGGTGGGGCCTCAGCAGCTTCTGATGTGGATAGGAAGGTAGGAGAGGGAAACAGATTGTGGCAAATTGCACAGCACCTACAGCCTGTTTCTGTCCCCAGCCAAACAAAGAATTCTGAACTCTATGTGATCCACAAAACCTAAAATACTCACTCTGACCCTTTACAGCAGTGTTTTTCAAGCCGCTATAAGTGTTTTTCTTATGCCACATTTGAACCTACAATTAAACTTCTATGGCATACTTATATTATGTTGATAAACAAAAGATAAAAAAAGAATATGCTTACTGTGCTTTATTTCTCTTGAAAATAATTTCAGAACTTGAAAAATTTTTTTTCTTTTTTTGAGACAGAGTCTTGCTATGTCACCCTTGGTAGAGTGCCGTGGCATCACAGCTCACAACAAACTCCAACTCTTGGGCTTAAGTGATTCTCTTGCTTCAGCCTCCCAAGTAGCTGGGACTACAGGTACCCGCCACAACGCCTGGCTATTTTTTTTTTTTTTTTTTTTTTTTTTTTGGTAGTTGTCATTGTTGTTTAGCAGGCCTGGGTTGGGTTCAAACCCATCAGACCCAGTGTATGTGGCCAGTGCCCTAACCATTGAGCTATGGGAGCTGAGCCAAAGCTTTAAAAATTTTTGCAGCACACCTGAGATCCTCTCATGGCACAATGGTTGAAAATCACTGCTTTACAGGAAAAGTGTGCTGACTCCTGGTCTATAGCATTGGTTCTGGCTGAGTTTTTATTGGGTGGGTCTGTTAATAGAAAAGCTGGGTGCAGGGGAGCAAGGAAACGCCAGTGGATCTGTCCTGGGGCTCATTTTCTTCTTTTCTTTCACACCCCATTCTCAGTTTTTTTTTTGTTTTTTTTTTTTTTAATCTTTTAAATTATTCTCTCTCTTCGGATAGCTGTCTGGTTCTCAATAGCTGCTCCTGCATGGGTCTTTTTCCACCTGTGCCTCCCACTACCTCCTCACTACCCCAGTTGCCAGGACTGATAAAATGCTGAGCTTGTCAGGTAATTTCCCCAGCCCTTCATGTTATAGTTAGGATGAGTCTCTTTAGCTATTGGACATAACCTCTTCTCTTTCCAACTGTCTCTCCTTCTAGCCTCCCCACCTTCATATGCTCATCCTTTGAGTTTCAACTAAATTATAATAGTGAACACTTGAAACAGTGGTGGAGAAAAACCTCCCTATAAACATCTCTAATACTCAACATCGGAGTACTCATTCAATCAATCCATCATGGTATATAATGCAAACTTGCATCAAAAACAGAGTTCACATTTCAGCATGGCCTTCTTTCCTTGTCTTTAAAGAGCCTTGGACAACTTTAATTTTGACATAAACAATAATCCCTTTGTTGTTGCTGTGTGTCCATGGGAAGAAAAGACCAGAGCAAAACAAAGAAAAATGTTGAAATATTGGATGGAGATTGTTCTTTGGGTGATGGTTTTACAAGGAATTTTCCCCTTCTGTTTACTTATCTTATTGGTAAAAAATTCTAAATAAACATATATTAACTTTATTATAAGAAAATAAAGGTCCCTTTCTTTATCTTCTAAAGACCACTGGGTAAATTCGTGGCCAAATTGTAAAAGAAAAAAAAAGACAGACAATTCAAGGACCACCTCTTTGGGGAAGTCTTCTACTTTGTCTTGGACCTGTCTGCCACGCCACGCACTCCCCTCCTAACTCATGAGCCTGCATGGGGCTAGAAGGGAGAGGGCCTAGAGGATGAGCCTTGAAAGAGTTCAGAAAGGGTTGGAGGTTGTCTTCCCTCTGTTCCTGTTAATTGTATGCAGAGTCCCAAGAGTCAGAAAGAGGAGAACCAGGGAGCTTTACACAGGGCGTGAAGGGCCCAGTTGTGTAACAATGTCATTTTATAATTTCTGGGACAAGGTTCTACTATATTTAATAAGATGAAACAACAACTTGGCATTTTTTTCTAAAGTCCTTTTGTAACTAAGAAAGGCTTTGGAATAATAATAAAAAGTTATAGTTTTTCAACCCATGGGTTGAAATCTTAAGCACTTTTCTGAAGCAATGTTAAGAACTTTATCTTCTTACTGAATTATTTATTTTATGGGTTAAGAGATGCAGTTGCCATCGAACTGCTTTCAACATTTCCAGTTTATTAGTTCATAAATAAATGACAGCGAATAGCATTTAATGGACAAATTTTATTCAAAAGGCATAACCCTGCACATGGAATAGAGTATCAAGTGGAGAGCGCTGGCAGCAGGTTGGGGAGAGGTAAAAAAGCAGTCCTTTCAAATCCTCACCTGTCCCTACAGAACTGGGTAATCGAGTTGTTTGCATTTCACTCTTAAATCTCTCTAAAGGTAATTACTGTTTTGACCAATCACAGCTTATTGTCCAACTAGTTAACTAAAATAAAAGACTATAGAAAAATAAATGTTTATCTTCCCACCTCCAAGTTTGCATTTACATAATTATAAGATGAAAAATCATCATCTTAATACCCTACTCTGCAGCTGGAGAGAGAGAGGTAGACCTCAGGGGAGGTACCTGGACCACCAGACTCCATGTCTTTCTTCAGCACGTGGCCTTCAAGCTCCCCCTGCTTCTCCACATCCTGACACACAAGTGAAATGATGACACCACCGTGGCACTTGGGGTGAACGAAGGCAGTGAGAGTGGAGTTTGCACTAGGGATCAATATGGAAAAGTAACCCACTGTGGGCGCTCCTACTGCTGGAAGCTGGGCCTGTAACACCACAGCTACTGCTGGAAGCTGGGCCTGTAACACCACAGCCTTGCCCTAAAGAAGGTGAAGGAAGGAAATAGTGAGATTATGGGAACAACAGTCAACCTTCTATTCTCCCCAAATGTGAGTTCATAGACTGTGAAAAAGAAACCATTAAGTTTGGGGTACGGGTAATACATGCAGGCTATGAAACCGGGTCAGCTGCATAGTTACCTGGTAATTAGCAGAAATGAAAACAATAGATCTTTCTGGAATGTATCAGAGATTGGAACAAAATCTAATTTCCTATAACTCTGTTACAGGAGGAAGTTTTACAAGCAAATCATTTTTAATTTGGCTTTGTCACTATGTGGCATGCGGTGAGCTCATTACACATGAAAAGCAAGGAGGAAACGCCAAGTTAACACTAAAATTAGTCTCCTCAAAACGTGGACAGAGTGAGGCAGTAGTAGGTCGCTCATCGGCGCAGGCGTGCGGCGGGTTCATCTTTAAGGCCTACCAGTTTCTTCTGCCGCGTACACCTGCTGTGTAGGGAGATTCTAGGCCTTTAGAGGGCGCGCTTTGGAGGCCAATAGACCCAAGGGGCTGGGCTGAGCTAGTGCAGAGACAGCGCTGGAGAAACCCGAGTCTCGGCTAAGTCCACGGCTGAATTAGGTGACCCAAACGTGCAAGTTCCTGGTCTGGGTCAAGGGCTGCGCTGGGTGACTTCTCTACAACGATTCTATCCAACTGGCGTGAATGTCCCCATTGCACAGATGAGGAAACCGAGTCATATGTCGAATGGGGCAATGACATTAAGAGAGGCCAAACTAGCAAGTGGGGAGTTTCAACCTGTACCCAGGCTCGCAGGATTCCATAGCTTGTTCTACCCCCAACCCCCGACTTACTCTTTACCTGTCTCTCTTACACACACACACACACACACACCTGCACACAAAGACGTCGTGCAAGGCAAAAGAGATCTTACTAATCCCTAATATTGGGTCTCAATCATCCTTGTTAATTATCCTGAATCAACTTTTCCGCAGAAAGAAAACGGCTGAGCTCCTAAAACATCGTCAGGGCCTTGGCAGCCTAGAGCGTAGACATGGCTGTCCCTGGTCCCTAGCCTCAGTTGGGTCTCTGCTTTCCTCCCTGGAGGGGCCTCTTTAGACCCGCTAAGTGGGGGGGCACATCTGCGCGCTGTGGACGCGGGATCGTGCCCGCGGGATCGGCCGCGGCGCCCCACCCTCCGAGCGCTCCCCTCTCCTCCCCGCGCGCGCTCTGCAGGGAAGCCGGGCGGTTTGCAGTGCCACAGCCTGTCCCCAGCTGCAGCCCCTGTCTCCCACCTCCCCACCCCATCCCCGTTTGAGTCTCTAGCCGGGCCCTCGAGCGCGGCGGGGGAGCGCCTTTCCAGCTAGTCCCGGGTGCCCTGGAGGACGCGCGCGGGCAGCGGGGCCGCTGGCAGGAGACGCGCGCCCCTACGCCCAGGCTGGCGGGCGGCCCGGGCCGCGGCTTCCCCCGCCTGCCAGTTTCGGGCAGCGGCCCGGGCACGACCACCGTGCCCCGGAACAGACCGACAGCCGGCCCGGTCCCTGCCCCAGGCTCGCGCCGCCCTTTCTCGAGGGTCCCCGGGGCGCAGCGGCCCCCCGAATGCCCGGCTCCGAGACACTCGAGGCGCCGCACGGCCTCGGGATACTCACCGCCCGCTGCCCGCCGGGCTGCGGCCTCACTCGGCTCCCCGCCCGTATCCCCGAGGTCGCTGCTCTGCTCCGAGCCGGCGGAGCCGCTGCGCGCAGCGATGTGTCGCGATGTCGCCCATCATCCCGGAGATGCCGGCGGCTCGGCTCTCGGCCGGCTCCGTGCGCTCGAGCGGGCTCCCCGGCAGGTCTGCCGCCCGCCGCCAGGCCAGGTGTGCGCTTGGTGGAGCTCAAAGCTCCACGCCTCGGTCCGGGAGGCTTAGAAAAGGTGAGTCTGGAGCTGCCCGACCCTAACCAGGGCTTCCTTCCAATCGGTGCATTTTCAAATCTCCAAGCTCGTTCATTCCTGTATACCGGCTAATTCTGGTTTGGCAGGAAAGGAAAAAAAAAAAAAAAAAAAAAAATGCAGTCACCTCACAGGCACACTCTTGTGGCCGGTCGAAGTTTCTAGCTTTGGCTGAGGTTCCGCTAATGGCCTGCAGTTGCAACTGGGGGAAAGGGCTGAGACCTAATCCAGCAGACAGGTGGGGACAGAAGTGTCTTCCACTTCTCCGAGATAGGAGAGAAGGGATGAAACAGACCCTCACTCGAGTCTGGGCCACAAAACAGCAGTTTGTAGGGAGAAGACAGGAGCAGGACCTGCTATATTCCTGGGCAAAGAGCTCTAAAAAGGTCTCGTTCTTCATCCCTCTCTGGGCACCGCCTCTCCCTGCTCTTTCTGCAATGCCTTTTATCTACATCCGTGGGCACCGGGCACAGACTGCGTCTCCGAGCTCTCACCCTGTTCCCAGCGGGGCACCCAGCACAGTGCGTTGCCCTCAGAAAGTTTTCCTTATTTGTTAAAGGGAACGTGTGATGGGTGAAGCCAGCGCTATTTTACTTCACTTGAAAGATTTTGTAGTAGGCTTCTGCTGTTGTAAGAAATTGTCACAAACTTAGTGGCTAAAAACAACACAAAAATCATTATTTTGCAGTTCTGGAGGTCAGAAGTTGGAAATGGGTCACACCGGGCTACATGATGGTGTTGGCACCCAGAAGGTGTTGTTCCCACAGGCAGCGCTAGGGGAGCCACCGGCTTCCGGAGCCTGCCCACACTCCTCGGCTTGTGGCCACTTGCTCTGTCTTCAAAGCCAGCCATGTTGCCTCTTTTGCACCTTCCTCCCACACGTAGGTCCCTTCTGCCTCCTCTGTTCTGTCCTCCCTGTCTACTTTTAAGGATCTGAGGGATTATGTTTGGCCTATCTAGTTAATCCAGATAATCTCCCTACTTTAAGATCAGCTAATTAACAACCTTAATTCCATCTACAGCTCTAATTTTCCTTTTGCCATGCAAGGTGCATATTCACAGATTCCAAGGATCAGAGTGTGGGCGTTTCTGGGGACCATTAATCTGCCTACTACAATTTTTTTCTTCCTCCTGTTTTCCTTTCCTTTCCTTTCCTTTCCTTTCCTTTCCTTTCCTTTCCTTCTTTTCTCTTTAACCAAAATGAAAACAAAAAACAAAAAACTACAACAAAACAAAACAAAAGATCATCTGCATGTATTTCACATTGCCATGTATTATATGAACTTCTTCTTTTTTTGAGACAGGGTCTCAGTCTGTTACTGGGACTAGAGGGCAGTGGTGTCATCATAGCTCAATGTCAGCTTAAACTCCTGGGCTTGCAACTGTTCTTCTGCCTCAGGCACCAGGGTAGCTGGGACTACAGGCATATAACACCACCATGCCCAGCTATTTTTTAATTTTTATTTTTTGTGGAGATAGGGATCTTGCTTTTTGCCCAGGCTGGGCTTAAACTCACTTCAAGTGACCCTCTTGCCTCCATCTCCCCAGATGGTGAGATTATAGGCATGAGCCATCACACCTGCCCTGAGCTCTTGATTAAAAAAATAATTCCATGGTGGTGCCTGTAGCTCAATGGGTAGGGCGCCCAAGGGTGGTGGGTTTGAACCCAGCCCTGGCTAAACTGCAACAAAAAAATACCCAAGCGTTGTAGCAGGCACCTGTAGTCCCAGCTACTTGGGAGGCTGAGGCCTGAGAATTGCCTAAGCCCAGGAGTTGGAGGTTGCTGTGAGCTGTGAAGCCACAACACTCCACTGAGGGCGACAAAGTGAGACTGTCTCTAAAAAAACAAAAAAATTCAGAACATTGTGAGAAACTGTGGCTAAGTGAGGGCATTCTGATGAAAGGGTAGGCTTGGATAGTCTAAGTGTCTTACTTTTGCTGATGAGAACATGAGCAAATAGCTAGGTAATGGCCCTTGGGCCATCCTTCTCAGATATCACTCACTTCAACCAGGCTTTTGACAGCAAGTCAACACTGGGCTTCCTGGCAAATACCCCAAGTACAGATGATATCCATTTTGTTTGCAAAGAGGTCTCAAGATTTTTAAGTCTATTTTGTTCTCTGAAAAGTTGTAAATTTATTGAGGTATAATAGATGTAGTATGAACTATACATGTTTTAAGGCTACAATAGGATGAGTTTTAGCATGTCTGTGGAACCATTGCCTCAAACAAATGACTCCAGAATTTTCCTTCTGCCCTTTTGCAATCCAATCCTCATCCCACCTGCATATCCCCAGGCAGTCTTTAATCTGCTCTCTGAGAAGCTTCTACTCTGGATCAGGAAGGCTTTTCTGATAATTTTTTTTTTTTTTTTTGAGACAGAGTCTCACTATGTCACCGTTGGTAGAGTGTCGTGGCATAACAGCTCACAGCAACCTCAAACTCTTGGGCTTAAGTGTTTCTCTTGCTTCAGACTCCTAAGTGGCTGGGATTACAGTGCCCACCACAACCCCTGGCTATTTTTTTTTTTTTTTTTTTTTTTGCTGTTGTTGTTGCAGTTGTCATTGTTGTTTAGCTGGTCTAGGCTGGGTTTGAACCCTCCAGCCTGGGTGTGTATGGCTGGTGCCCTTCCCATTGAGCTATGGGTGCCGCCCCTTTTTTTTTTTTTTGAGACAGAATCTCATTCTGTTGCCCAAGGCTAGAGTGCTGTGGCATCAGCCTCGCTCATAGCGACCTCAAACTCCTGGGTTCAAGCAATCCTCCTGTATCAGCCTCCTGAGTACCTGGGACTACAGGTGCCTGACACAACACCTGGCTAATTTTTTCTATTTTTAGTAGAGATGGGGTGTCGCTCTTGCTCAGGCTGCTCTTGAACTAAGCTTAAGCTCAAGGGATCTGCCCACTTTGGCCTTCCAGAGTAGTAGGAGGTGTGAGCCACTGCACCCTGCTTCTGATAAATCATTTCCATTTTACAAGTACCACTTTTACCTGCCTGGTTTCTCACTGACACAGGTGCATTGAGAGCAGGCCCAAAGCAAAGGGACCTAACTGTGATTTATGGTTTGGTGTACCTGGCTTAAATGAATAGAAATCCACTCCCATTAGCACGTAAATATTTGAAGTAGAGGAACCTGACTGTATTTCTTGATTTTTAGGCAAATTACATATTGTCTCGCAGTAGCAATCTTACCATTAATAGAATTGTATTAGGTAAAAACCTTGCCCCTTAAGAAGGTAACGTGATTCAAGGGCTGTCTCTAGAAGTCTTCCTTCTTAGTTCCAATCATGCACTCCTCAACAAATTGTATGGAACTAAGAATATGGACAATCAGCACCTTGATTTTGGTGGTTTAATGTTGTGGATTAGGAACAGAATGAGATAAAATGAGCTTTTGAGGAAGTTGCCAGCACAGAACATTGAAGGGCTTAGAGAAATGCCGTGAAGTGTTACCTTGACTTCTCCATTCTTATAGCCAGTCCAGGTGTGAGGATGATCTGGAACTTGCATGGTGACCGGGGGACATCCTCTGTTCATCTCTCAGGGCAGAAGGTAGCTCTCCTTGTCACTCTTCTGAGTTTAATTTAGGGAGACTAAAGACTTCAGTCCAGAACACATTGTGCCTAAAATGTGAGCATGCTCAGAAACCACGTGGTGTAGCCAGGAGAAGCTTTATGAAGGAGGGAGATGCTTTGTCTGAGCCAGGACCAGGCACCCAGTGCTGTGCCAAAAGCCTTGCCACCTTTTGCCATTTAGGATCAGTCTGTGCTCACCTAGCATTCTCCCTGTGACTGAATTTCTCTTTCCTTAGGTGCAGGTGTTTTTATCATGTAGGGACTCTGGTTACATCTGGTCTTGGCAGGCATCTTCAATCTTCACCTGCATCCAAACTAGCCTCCAGGGGTCCCAGACTTCAGCATGGCTGGGCAGGTGTTGGGAATGGGTTGTGGGGGGTGGCAGAAGAAGGTGGGTAGTCTTACAGCAGCCTTTAGCAGCCTGGAGGCTCATGACAGTTGTCACACTGGAATGACATTGGTCATGTCTTCCAGGTACCCCATAAATGCATTTTCAGATTTCAACAAGACCTCATTTTTATGCTTTATCCATGACTCACATGTGCTGATAGTTTTTCTTTTTTTTTTTAATATTTATTTATTTATTTTTTTATTGTGGAGAAGGGGTGGGGAAAGAAGGCGGAGGAAGAGGTGCGTGACAGGGTCGGGCCAGTGGCATGGTACCACATTGGCTGTATCTAGGTAGAGGCAGTTTCAGGCCGGGCCTTGCTGAGTCATTGCTACG
>CAUYPK010149679.1:0-16253 GCA_963574355.1 Loris lydekkerianus | reverse complement strand
CGTCTCACAAATCACCGTCCGAAAATTAAAGGAATTGAGCGTCGAAGTTCTGCCCCACCCACCATACTCCCCAGACCTCTCGCCAACCGACTACCATCTTTTCAAGCACTTCGATAACTTTCTCACTGGTAGAACCTTTGCCAATCAGGACCTAGGAAAAATGGCCTTCGTTAACTTCATCAAATCCCAAGCACCCAATTTTTATGCTGACAGAATTAATCGACTTGTGTTACATTGGCAAAAGTGCACTGATTCAAATGGCGCTTATTTCGATTAAATTGAATAAATATTCACTGAGATATTACAGTTTAAAGTAGACTCATAAAAACGGACAAAACTTTTGAAATGAATACAATTTATTGATCTCAGACTTGGAGCTGAAGAAACCAGCAACTCAGAAACACCAAAGGATGTACACAAAGAAGCCCTAATGGAAAGCCTGCTCTCTCTAGTTGAAGGATCAGGAAAGGCATATTTCACAGGACAGAAAGCTTTTATTCAACAACCCATTCTACTTTAGCCAACAACACAGAAAAACCTGTGGTCTCACGGCCACCCCATCCAACAAAGGTCAATAAGGAGCCCAAACCTGCCTGCTGGGGTGGTGTCAGAAAAGGCTAAGGATAGAGCCAACACAGGCAGTAAAGAGTATCCCCCTTTCCCTGCATGGATTTTGCAGAGACCACTTGACAGGAATCTGGACTTCCAGCCCCTCCTGGCAGTAATGAGGCACCTCCCCACTGGGGTGGTGACAGAGGAGGTTTAGAGAAGGGTGAGGATTTTCACTTCCATTCAGTAGTAAAGGGTCCTCTCCCAACCCTTGCACCACCCATACCTCGTCCCTGTGAGGTCAGTTGAGGCCAAGTTGGGAACAACAGTGAGATACTCTACTTCTCCCAGCCAAGCTGGTGTCAGCAAAGGCCTAGTTGGGAGCCAGAAATACCCTCCTCACTCAGCAGTGACAAAGAGCCTAGTCCCCAGTGTCAGGGAAAGCCAAGTGGGAGCCTGACCTAGAAGTAACTGACGAGCCCTCTTTCCTCTCTTGAGCAATATTAGAAAAAGCCAATGGAAAGTGTAAATAAGATCTAGAGTCTGATAACACTATACCCCCACTGTCCAGATTAATCAGAAAATCAATTCTTTCACCAAGAACCAGGGAGATCTCAAACTGAATGAGAAAAGGCAGTCACTGTATACCAACACTGGGATGACAAGGATATCGGTGTTAATTAACATAGATTTTTAAGCGGCCATTGTAAAGCACTTCAAGCAGTTTTAATTTATACTTAAAACAAATGAAAAATATAAAAAGTGTCAGTGAAAATTAGAAAGTCTCAGCAAAGCAATAGAACAGGGGTGGCGAACACGCGGCTAGAGCCGCATGTGGCTCCCAGGCCAAAATGAATTTCGGCTCTTTGCCTCTTATCATTATTTTGTATACTGTGGCTCTTTGCCAAGTTTGGATTTTGTTATGCTGCTTCTGAGGAGGGACATCTGAGGAGCGATCTCCGAGCACGTAGTCGAACTTGTTCGCCACCCCTGGTACTAAGGCAATTTATCTTTTCTTTTCTTTTTTTTTTTTTTTTACTTTGAATGCATCTGGTTACTAGTGTATTTGAACATCTCTTCATAAATAGTATTAATTATTTAGATTTCTCTTCTTGAAAATTTTCTTTTAAAGCATTTGTCTATGTCTCTGTTTTTGATTTTAGTATCTTCATTGAGGATTTGATGATACCCTTTGTCCATTCTGGATATTAATACCTTATTTATTTTAGATATTTTAAATAATTCTTCTGAGTCTGCTTAGATCTCCCCTTATTGAACAAAAGTCCTTAATTTTGATGTAGATTGACCACTCATATCTTACTTTATAGTTTGTGTTTTTCATCCTTAGATCAAGCATACTCTGCTATTATTTTTCTATTAGCATCATACTTTTATATACCATATTATATTTATGTATTTAATCCATCGAGATCTTTGTATATGAGAACTGTCCAGGAAGTGTCCAACCATGTACTATTGGGGGGTGGTGGTGTATTATTAATGACTGGGCACTTTCCAGACAGCCCTTCTATAGCATGAGATAAAGGATTAACATATTTTTCTGCATATGGTAAAGCAGTTATCCCAACATTATCTAATCACTCATTGTTTTCTATTAATACTATAGTGATACCATATGAGGTAATGATTTTTTTTCTTATATTAATTCTCTGCCTTTATAATTTTTGTTGTATTTCTAAAACAAAACAACTTTATAGAATACTTTGTGGCAAGGCAGTTACCCACTGCTTTTTCTAAATTGACTTTGCTCTTATACTTTTGTTCTTCCATTTAGTTATTTATTTTTTTTTTTTTATTTATTTATTTATTTATTTATTTATTTATTTATTTATTTATTTTTGAGACAGAGTCTCATTATGTTGCCCTTGGTAGAGCACTGTGGTATCACAGGTCACAGCAACTGCATATTCTTGGGCTTAAGCAGGTCTCTGCCTCAGCCTCCCAAGTAGCTGGGACTACAGGTGCCTGCCACAACGCCAGAACATTTTTTGTTGCAGTTGTCGTTGCTTAGCAGGCCCAGGTTCAAATCTGTCAGCCCCAGTGTATGTGGCTGGCACAGTAACCACTGTGAAATGGGCGCCGAACCTTGTTCTTCCATTTAAATGAAAGTTTTGAAAAGTTTCTGAACAAAACGTTACTGACAATAAGACATACGAATTTATAGATTAAATAGGGGGAATTGGCATGTTTTTTCATATTAAGTCATTAGTCTGCAAACATGGTATATTTCTTCATTAATAACAACCTTAATTTATGATCTCTAAAGAAAGAGAAATACTCAATGTGGTCCACGTAGGGATATAAATGCTAATACATATGCATATGTGATTGTCAGAAGTGGGGATGTTTCTCAACCGATTCTTTGTATTTTCTCAATGAATTACAAGGCAACGTCGTCAGCTGGGAGTGAGATGAGAACTAGGTATTGGAGGTGGAAAGAAAAATTAAAGGAACTGGGAAAAATTTTATTTTGGAAAGTAAAAAAGAGGTTTCATGTTTTTCTTTGTTTTGTAGATGAAAGCTATTATAAATGTCAAAAGGATGTTATGTTAATAAACATTCACTTGTTTATGTGTAATCATGGAGGGTCAACCAAGAGCTGTCTATATTCTGTAAATTACAGAAAGGTAGATTTTCACCATTATGTCAAAAAAAAAAAAAATTAAACAGACTTTCACTGAAGTAGAAAGATTAAAAGTGTTCAAAAGGGTATCTTTCTTGTTAGTATATGTGAGGTATGCTTTGTAATAGGATGGCAAGGTATGTATAAAGGTTAAAGTTTAGACTAAATGTTCTTAAAAGTACTAATTATGTAGAAAGATAATTCTATAATCTAATAATGAGGTATTTCTATCAGAATTAAAATAACAATTTTGGACCACCTTTACTGGCCATGCATTTTCTATTATTCAGCCAGCAGTGGTGACAATAGTGGGGAGAGCTGGATTTCTATGTGACCAACTAAAATATGTATTTTGAAAAATTGTGTCAATCAGCACAAATTCCTCAAGCGATTTTTTTTTTTTTTCCAGGTTTAATTTACTTTATTTTTCTTGTATAACAATGCTTTGGCCACTATGTAGTATTTTTACACAGAAAAAATAAAGTCAATGAAGTCTGAAAAAAAAAAATTTACCCAAGGATTTGTGTTAGTACAAAAAAAAGGACAAAGTCAGAATAAAGAAAATCTCTTTAATTTTATATTTTGAAAGCAAATCATTATAATGGTCCTATATCTCTTCATTTCCCTGATAAAACTTGATCACGGACAAGCACCCGTCACTTGACTAGCTGGATTAAGAAGATTATGTTGAAATCCATGGACTGGAGGTTTCTGTGGAAGGCTTCCAGTGGTTCAGAGCAGGTCAGAAAACCCAGCCTCCCAGCACTGTTGTAAATAAGATCTCATTGGAGCATAAGGATGTCTGTTGTTTACATACTTTTCACGGCTGCTTTCACTAAACAACAGAATTGAATTAATGCAACAAAGACCTAAAATATTTAATACCTGGCTCTTCAAAGGAAATTTGTCAACCTGTGTTAAAAAAAAAAAAAAAAAAAAACTGGAAATGAAAGATTGGGCTTGGGCAGTGCCTGTGGCTCAAAGGAGCAGGGCACCAGTCCCATATGCCAGAGGTGGCAGGTTCAAACCCAGCCCTGGCCAAAAACTGCAAAAAACAAAAAAAAAAAAAAAAAAAAAAAAAGAACGATTGGGCTATATAAAAGTAAAACTATATGCATCATGGTTACAGATATATAGTGTGGACTTGGATGTGGATATAGGCATAGAGGTATATGCGTATACATATACATATGGCTGTAAACGGATGGGTCTGGACACATGATACATGTTAACATGGACAGAGATATATGGTGTTTCTAACCAGCATGGCTTCTTGTTGTTACCAATATTTTAGAGGCTCTTGCCATATGCTGCATGTACCAAGCATTTTCTTTCCATATCTCATTTATAATGAACATACTATTACCATCCTATCTTTACAGAGGATAAATTAAGACTAAAGAGCAGAGTTTATATTTGGACTCTGAGCTTTATAACTATAAATTCCATACTCTTAACCTCATCTTATGGTCTGGGGCTAAAATATAAATAAATATATAATGAGGACAATAGTCATTTTCCCATGCTTAATTTACAACTTTGTCTCCCCAGATAAAGAACTCCGCTGTCAGCGCTTTCTGATAATTAATGCTTAGGTCATGTCAACCACCAGTGGAAGAGGATTGCAGAATTAAGCCCGGGAGCAGGGCTAAGTAAATGCAAGACATACCACATTTCCAATTCTTGACAGAAAAGTTGAGTGACTTCATGTGCTATTTGGTGTGTAGAGGGGATGCTTGAATGAAGAAGAGCAGAGAGTAGAGCCTACTGCTGCAATTATCTGACTAAGGGGGGACGAGTCAATTCATGAGACCTAAGTACCAATTAGCTAAATGAGAAACTCAAGCACAATACCCAGTCTCAGGGCTGAAAGACACTCAGACAACAGAGCTCCGTGGTTTGCAGGCTGAGCCCCAGCCACGCCGCCACAGAGGCCCTGGCAAAGATCTCACTCACTGAAGACGATGTTGTGGGTTATTAAGACCCTATTAGAAAACATAAGAGAACAAGACATTTCAAAGGACTCTATAAATAAGGTCCCATTTTCAGCATGGATGAGATTATTTTTAAAAATACCATGCCGAAAGGCATTTTTACATTCAACGTATTCAGCGTTAGTTAAAATTAAGATTCTTTATTAACAAAGAGGCTGATCTGGTTATAGAAATTTTAGTGGAAATTTTTCTAAGGCTGCCTTTAGAGGGGAAAATATCAATGACAGCTGAATTACAAAGTATCCAAATAAAATCTTACTGAAAAACAAATAATTTAAAAAAAAAGTAACTGTATTTACCCAGATCACATGTACTGTCCATATCTTGGTTATTTTGTTATGTATATTCAACTACATTTTACTCTTCTGGAGAAAAATAATTCTGTATGACATTTCTTTTGATCCTGCGCAGATCCCAGCTTAAAAAGCAGTGTGTCTAAGTCACTTTGAGCTGCTATTACAAATACCCAAGACTGGGTGGCTTAAGGCACGTTTTTTTCTCACAGTTTGGAATGCTGGAAAGTTTCACATCAGGGTGCCATTAGATCTGACTTGTGGGGAGGGCTGTCTCCCTGGAGATCCGACTCATGGTGAGGGCTGTCTCCCTGGAGATCTGACTCATGGTGAGGGCTGTCTCCCTGGAGATCTGACTCATGGTGAGGGCTGTCTCCCTGGAGATCCGACTCATGGTGAAGTCTGTCTCCCTGGAGATCCGACTCCCGGTGAGGGCTGTCTCCCTGGAGATCCGACTCATGGTGAGGGCTGTCTCCCTGGAGATCCAACTCATGGTGAGGGCTGTCTCCCTGGAGATCTGACTCCCGGTGAGGGCTGTCTCCCTGGAGATCTGACGCCCGGTGAGGGCTGTCTCCCTGGAGATCTGACTCATGGTGAGGGCTGTCTCCCTGGAGATCTGACTCCCGGTGAGGGCTGTCTCCCTGGAGATCTGACTCCCGGTGAGGGCTGTCTCCCTGTATCAGTTGGTGCTGGATAACTTCTTGCTGTGTCTGCCCTAGGTGGAGAGAGAGAACATCTCTCTCACATCTCCCTTCTATGGGTATTAATCTCACCGTGTGGCCCTTTTCTCATGATTTACTTTCCTCTAAACACTGTACCAGTAAATACCATTGCCCTTGGGGATTAGGGCTTCAGCATATCAATATTTAGTTGATAACATTTGCTCCCTCTCCCAATCCATATCCTTCTCACTTGCTAAATACACTCACTCCATTTCTATAGCCTCAGAAATCTTGACTTGTTCCAACATCAATTCTAAAGTCTAAAGTCCAAAATCTCATTTAAATATCACCTAAATTAGACATAGGTGAGACTGAAGGGAAAGGAGGGCTGTCTGGTCACCCTAACCCTAACCCAGCCATGTAATATATATTAAAAGAACAACAGTGGCTGTATACTTTCCAGACAGTCATCATTCATCCTGGGGCAGAATTTCTCTCCAGCCATGAACCTCTGAATACAAACAAGTCATGTGCTTCCAAAATGCAATGGCAGAACAGGTAGAAGACAGACATCCCCACGCCAAAAGGGAGAAATAGGAAAGAAAGAATGGATGGCAGTTCCCCAGCAGGACCTGGCATGGCTTGGCAGATCCAGGAGATCATAAGGCTTGGCAATAATCCTCTTTAGCTCAGTGTTCTACTCCAGCCCCACTGGGTCAGTGGTCCAGCTATCCAGAACTGCTGGAGAAGAGGTCTTGCCTCCCAAATGCACCAGAGAAAAGGCCCACCTTCTGGACCCTCTAGCACAGGGTCTTGTCCCCATAGCCCTTCTGAGTGGCGGTCATGCCCCTAGGTCTTTGCTGAGCAGAGTTCCTTCCCCTTGCAGTCCAAGAGGCGCTGCTGGGAAGGCTGGGGGTGGAGGCTATCTGGCCGGTCAGGCTCACGTGGCTCCTGGTCAGGCCCTCTTCCTGGTTTTCGGATGCAGGCCTTCTTGCTATATCCTCACATGGTGGAGAGAGAATATCTTCCTCGTATCTCTTTTTAAAGGGGCACTAATGGCATTTAAGAGCCCCACCCTCACTCGTAATTACCCCTCCATGGTCCACGTCCAGATATCATCACACTGTGGATTAGGGTTTCCACATGTGAGTCCGAAGGGAGACAGAATCTATGGCATGATGTTTGTGGTACTTGGCAAACAACTGGCAGGAAGGGGAAATGGAAATTTGGAGAGATGAATGGGATGTTAGAAGACCAATCTGAAAGAACTTAAGTATGCATTATCCACTTTTCAAAAACAAGCAAGGAAAAAAAGAAATGGGAGAGTTAGATTGTATTGATATGAGCAAACACCTATCACATGAATTAAAAACAGACTGATTAGTACCGGCAGAAGACCAGGAGAGACAGCTGTGACCTCCATTGTTACTGTTTTTCTGATGCGCAGAGCACCATATTATTAGGAAAGACGTGAGATGTTCTCTGAGCTCCACTTTCAGGGCGCTGTGCTCTGCAGCTACGATCGCTGAACCTCCAAGTCCAGAAGTGACTCATATGGAGAATCAACAAATCAACCTTGAACTCTGGGCATCTTCCATAGACCAGTAATGAATGGTATGAAATTTGGTATAAAATGAAATCAATTGGTTCACTATCTCAGTGGCAGACAGTAAATGGAGGAAATCATTAAATCAGGCATTTTTGTGTAAGTAAATAGCTTCCTTTTTTCTGAGTGTGGATTGGGCACTTGAAACCTCTACAGCGTGTCTCTGTCACACATCAGGTTACTCTCAAGTAGAGCAGGAGGCTTACAAAATAACTCCAGAAAACAAAGTTTTCTTATCAACTCTGAGATTTCCAAAGGCCTACCTCAACTGTAGAATTGGTATTTAAAACGCCCTCCTTTGTTACTTATGAAGGCAATACGTGTATGAATAATGAAATCGCCTGCCTCCTGGTTTCCAAAGCAACCAGTGGTGCAGTCCTCTGAGATTCGCCAGAAATAATGTTACGCAGTATATCTTATAAATTACATGTTAGCTGAATCTAAAATCTCAGCTACCCAAACCCCTGTTGTATTTTCCTGGGTTGAGCAGACAAGCCCCAGGAAACATCTTTGTGGCATGAACAAGCCCTTTTTTAATTTCCATATGTTCCAACCTTGTTCCTGGGATACAGACAATGATTCATGAGGAAAACTTAGCTTTGTATTTTTAGGTGGACTACATATTTGATTTCATTACTTCCATATAGTCCTCTCCTGAATCATACTTACATTAATCTCAGTATCTGACAACCAGGCTGATACTGAGATACTTTAGAAAAACTAAAGAAAATTTCATCTATTACATTGCAATAATGAAGTAATTTTCCATTTACAGAGAACTATCTATATTCTCAATTCCAAGCACAGAGGGAAAAGAATGGTTGTGAGATAGAACAAAACATCTCAACTGCCTTCAGAGGCTTAAAGCAAAGTAGAAAGCTAAGGGTATAATAGGTAGGAGGAAGGAATGATATACATATCACAAGAGAAGTAAAGAAAAAATATTCTAGGGAAGGTACAGACGAGACAGACCATGTCTAAATAAAACATATATAAGTCTGGTATCAAGAAGTATTTGAACTTGGCAAAAAAAAAAAAAAAAGATGAAGAAGAAGAAGAAAAACAGGTACATTAGAGATCTCGGAAGATCAGAGAGTCTGTGGAGTGGCCTGTCCAGAAGCAGTAGAGCACAAGAGTTTGGGGGAAACAACATGAGGGTGCTCAGGGGGTACATGGTAGGGATCTTAGACTTTATTAGGTAAAAATTAAAAGCTATTAAATATTTTTATCAATATAATAGCATAAGTAGATTCATGCTTGATGAAGATCAAACCTATAGGGAAATGGATGCAGAAAGACAAAAATCTACCAGCTTCATGAAAGCATTGATTTTTATCTGGTTCACCATCGTACCCCTGTCACCTAGATCTTAATAGCTGCTCGATAAACGTTTTATTGAGTGAATCAATCAATTTCCTTATTTTGTGAAGGAAGTGAAAGGAAAGCACACTTTTATTTGAGATACTCCTAGAATGCATTGGAAAAACGTGCAATTTCAGAAAGGCAGTGTAGGAAGAAAGAATGATTGAAAAAAGGATTTTTTTTGTTTGTTTGTTTGTTTTTAGTGTGCTTGTTTTGTGTTAAGTTGCTTTTGGTCTCTCTTTAGTCCCCAGCTGTAAACATACAGATAATAATTTGAATCTATTAAGGAAAACGGAGGTCAGGCCAGGTGATTCTGCATGTTCTCAGTAACTGAAGAGAGAACCTGAAATCACACAGAGCTTTGAGGAGAGAAGAAATGAAGGGAGAAGTTTCCTTGGAAGTTCACTTTGGGGGATAATAAGTAGGTGGGGTAATAGTAACCCTGAAGGCGAGGGAGGGAAGAGGGCAGCACCTTGTGACCCCAGCACGGCCTGGTTCATTCGTCACCGTGCAGGTGGTTTGGAAAGTCACCTGATACTGGCTCTGGGAGAGACCACCCTGCCCTGCAAACCCTGCCACCCATGAGGACTAAACACTTGAGCCAGAGAGATCCAAAAATTGAGTCAGGAAGGAAAGAGCATAACCTGCGGATGAAAAGTTGATCATCAGATATAATTTGTACCTTCCTAGGAAAACAATATGGTGACAAAATTAGCTATTTCTTCACCTGAAGGAACAAAGACCAAAAGATGTAAAGCCAGCTTGATTGTCCATTCCGTGTCCACGTATACACCACAACGTTCTTACAAATCATGGCGAGACGAGTGGACACCTCACACAGTGAAGAATCCTCCTGTCTCCCCTCACTCCTTCCTTCCTTTGAGGCAGTCGCAATCACACGTCTATACCTTAATCTCTAGTTTGAGGGACGGGACAAACTAATGCCTGTCCGACCTGGGCGTCCAGCCTGCGTGCCTGGCCTGTGGGCCGCGTGCTGACTTTCTGAGGAAGCTTTCTTGTTGTTGTCTATCTGTGGTATCAGATACCCTGAGAAGTGCTCACAGACCTTTAGTGCCCATCAGCTTTCCTTAGCGGTTTTGTATCTAGTGTGTGACCCAAGTCAGCTCTTCTCCTTCCAATGTGCAGCGGAGAGAAAGGTAAAGGTCGGAGAGGCCTGTCAGTCAGTATCGTCATTCCCTCGCTGTAAGGAAGAGAGCGACTTTCTCGCCTCTGTCTCAGAGATAAAATATGTAGGAAATCTGTAATTCTGGACTCTTAAAAAAAAAAAAAAAAAAAAAAACTATTTGAGTAAAAACTTGAGGCCTAACAGACATTTTGGGATGTAATGTGGTTGAGCCTATTTCATTTCTTTTTTCGTGAGTTAAAAAATCAGAAGGATTTCTTTTAAAATTCAGGTTACATCTCTACTTTTGCTAGAGGTTTATTATAGCTGAGAGACTGGTTTCACACACAGAACGTCTTTTCCTTAGAGCACACATGAATGGCTTCTGATTTCTTCTCATCCAGATATCCGAGAACAATTTTAGGAAGCTCCCAACTTCACTGCACTGCATTTTCGAGTGTTCCTTCCTGGTCCTCCTACAGAGCACATCTATCATGTGCCTTCATGATGTTAAATACCAGTTGGCATTTTTAGTTTGGTTGGAATAGAACTGCAGAATTTTGCTTTTCTTAATTGTGAAATAGGCAGATAGTTACCGGCACTTTTTCTCCTTCTGCATTTCTAAAAATGCATTCCATTCTTCAGCAAGTATCTGGTTCTCCTACTATGCTAGATGCCGGAAAGCACTGGCCTGAAGGACTGATGACAGTGGAGGTTCCTGGTCGTAATGTAACTTCGTGAGGAAACGCTGGTTGAGGAAGACTTCCATTGCTCCCTTCAAACTGTTTCCTAGAGATAGCCAGCATATGACTTCAGAACTCCGCAGCTCCGAGAGGTGGACGTTTTTGCTGGTTCAGACAGGAAATGTGTCTTTTCAAGAACCTACTTTGTGCCAATTGCAAAGCCTTTGATCAATTATTGATTACTATAAGGCATGATTTTTTTCCAATGCTGCTACTCACTCTTAGGGGAAAGAGGTACATTTAAACGAGTAATTTTTGATGAAATGTAAAATAGATATTTAAAAGAAAAATGTGCTGCTTAAATTTTCAAAATCTGTAAATATCAAATAAGAAAAAATAGTTTTTGTAAAGTCATACAAGATCTTTAATCCTAGACCATGGCTCAAGCGGCTAAGGCGCCAGCCACATAGAGCAGAGCTGGCAAGTTTGAATCCAGCCTGGGCCTGCCAAACAACAATGACAACTACAACCAAAATGTAGCCAGGCATTGTGGTGGCCACCTGTAGTCCCAGCTACTTGGAAGGCTGAGGCAAGAGAATCAATTGCTTAAGCCAGAAGTCGGAGGTTGCTGTGAGCTGTGATGGCAGAGCACTCCACCCAGGGTGACAGCTTGAGGCTCTGTCTCGAAAAACAAAACAAAACAAACAAAAACAACAACAACAATAACAACAACAAAAAAAAAACCTAGACCAAGTTGTGGACATAAAAATCATCAAAACACTTTCAACAAATATAGCAAAGATACAAAAAAAAAAAAAAAAAAAACCCTAATATTATAATACATGACTGAACTAATAGATAATAGCCAATAAGAACTATTTAAACATAATTTTAAAAGTTGGAAGGGAGCATTTTATTTTGAAAAATAAGATAGTTATTTTATCTAATTGGCTAGCCTGCCTTTGGTCACTTATACTTGATAATTTTGAGCTTTTTACACTGAGCGTGAGAAATATACTGAAGCACTAGAAATCTAGGAAGATTGTGAGACATATTGTCAGGAACTCTGAATAGTCTCTTTCTTTAAACATTAACTGATCACTTCAACTGAATGTAAGAACATTAAGCCCTACAGCAAGAGTATAAAGTAGAAGACTTTCTCAGTCCTTCCTAGCACTTTAATTCACATATAACAATTTTCAAATACTTTTACTCAAATGCCCTTAAGCACATAATACTATTCTAGCATGGGTCACCTTTAGCTGTTGACCTCCATCATCACAAAAATAGCACAGGGAGTGACAAATCAGAAATATCACATGAAATATACTAAATCTATATAAAATATATTTCAATTAGGTATGTATACAATTGATTACACACTTTTACATTTCATATACTTAATTATAAGTTTACCCATTGTGTGTGGGGAGTGTGTGTGTATGTTCATTTTGGCAGTTTTTGTCATAGTTACTACAGTATTGTTTATTTTTTACTCCAAAGTCTGTAGTTGCACCATGCTCCTACGTGTTTCTGTACAAATGATGTTATCACTCCATCCCATTACCATTTAAAAGGCAATATCCCCCTTTACATTCAGCCACCCAATGTAGCAGCCATTCATTAAATACCAGATTTTACGTTCACTCTGTCATTTTTGAGGTACTTTGAAGATTATAGTGATATGTTTTGAGCTCTGAACAGGTTGCAGTAGTGGGTAAAAAATTGCTCTGTAGGTAAAAAAATAACCATAAATAAGAAAGAGACTCAAGGAAAGTTTGGAGTAGTGAGAAAATTTAACTTGGAACACTTATGAGGCTTTGTAAAAGAGGTTCAATTTGAAATGTGTCTCGAAACATGAATACTAGACCTGGGAGCGTTGTAAAGAGTGAGGCAGAGAGTCATGAGCTGGCAGAACGCACTGAGCTGGAGTGTGAGTGTGCCATCTGTGTGCGGACGTCAGTGGGATGGGGCTGAAAATGACAGACCACGTTTAGGGAGGAAAATTTGGATGTTGGCAAGACACAACCAGAGGAGAGTCCCAGGTATGTTGATTGAACTTAAAGATGCTGAGAGCAGAAACTTGGGGAAATGACTTTAATTAAGAGGCATTTAGAGGTCACCAGGTAAGGTGAGTTAGAGGAGCAGGTGGGGGGACAAGAGAGCTGAAGGGGACACGGCTGAGAAGGGGAAGCGTCTGATAGGACCAGAGGGAGCAATGTCAGGACAGGGTCTGGGCCCACTGCATTTACAACCGAGAGAGCTCTCTCCAGAGATGGAACTCACCGTTTAACGAAAGCTGTTTCTGTGGTCGCTGGTGCGCCAGTCAGATGACAGAAGTGTAAGGGCCGACGGCATTTGGGAGGAGTGAGAGAGACATGGGGAATGGGTCTTTAGTGCAGTGTGGCATTGCGGCAAAGAGAAAGATGGGACAGTAGATTGTGTTCGAAGCAGAGTTCAAGGAATTTCACCTTGGTAAAATGAAACCAGAAGGGAGGACCCAGTATAGAAGAGTGATTACATAAAAGAAAGGAGAGAACTTGCTGATGAAAATAATGGCCACAGCTACTAAGTTCTTACTGTGCGCGAGGCAATATTCTAAGCACTTTACATAAAATGAGTCAACAGCCTTCAGTGTTGCTGTGAGGTAGGTACCATGGTCACACTCATTGTACAGATAAGGAAACCAAAACTTGGTTTAAAATGGTCAAACAACTTGCCCAAAGTCGCTGCCAGGAAAGCGTAGAGAAGTAATTAGAAGGGAGGCCTCTGGCTTCCCGTCAGCTCTGCAAGTCAGTCCGTCTATTAACACACATCTTTCTGGCTTCCCGTCAGCTCTGCATGTCAGTCCTTCTGTTAACACACGTCTTTCTCCAGCCAGTAATTGCCAGTCCTGTTCTTTTGATGAATTCACAAAAATTTAAACCTGGGAGGAAAATGACATTTTTTTTTCTTATTTTTTATGTACCTTGCCCCTTAGGGTCCGAGGTAATATTTGGAATGCAAGCATCCCAACATTCTTTTATTGCGATAAGTGAATCCACTGCTTACAAAAATAAGATGAAGCGTAGAATCTTTTTATGAGCATCTCAAATAACTAATAAAGCATGAAAAATAACCAGACTGTAGCTGGGCGTTGTGGCGGGTGCCTGTAGTCCCAGCTACTCAGGAGGCTGAGGCAAGAGAATCGCCTAAGCCCAAGAGCTGGAGGTTTCTGTGAGCTGTGATGCCACAGCACTCTACCAAGGGTGACGAAATGCGACTGTCTCTAAAAAATAAAAAAAAAAATAAAAAAAGAAAGAAAGAAAAATGTCCAGACTGCCTGGATATTAATAATGTTGCAAGATTTAATGCTTTCTAATGCCAAGAAGTTCCAGCATAATACTTGGAAATGAACAAGTTGTCCATTAGGAGAGGAGGAGGAAGATATGAGGCATCAAGATTTTTATTTACAAAAGGCTGTCATCAATTACCTGTCCTTTTGACAGCAGTACTGTACATACAGTATGACAAGGTATATAATTCTGTGCCATTTTATTTTTGATGTATTATTGCATTACTATTGTATTACATTGTGTTTTTTTAACCGAGTTCTGATGAATTTGTCACTATTTACTCTAACTTTTCCTGGGTCCCTTGTTGTCACTGTACACATCCTAGCTTCTCCACTCCTCTACTAACTCCTGTTATTTTTACTTTATTGAAAAATTCTTAGAGCCGTAGAATCTTTAGCCGAATATGTGATGTATGAAATGTGATTATGAGACTTACTTTAGTGAATTCCACTTAATCTGGGAAAGTGATATTTACAATCTTCACAAACTGGAGTCAGGGTGGCAAATAAGAGAATATTTGGTATAGGGTATTTAGACTATAAACTATAAAGAGAATATTTGGTATAGGGTAGTTAGACTATAAACTAAAATTTCGATGAAAATTTCCTTTCATTTGGCTAACGTCTTAATATATAATTCAAGTTCATGAAAAGGATGTTTACTTTCTGATGCATATCTGCAAACTATTCTCACAAAAGCCATCTGAGCAATGCCCACCCCCTCAAAACCCTCACTGATGCTTATGGTTTTCTGTAAATACAATATTTCTTCTTTCAAAGAGCTGCAGACACTCACATAAGAGGTTTGCGTATTATATTAAAATATAGACACACTTGCCTTTTAAATCTCAGTCTAATCTCTCAGGCTAATCGGCACTCTGTGCGGCATTTCCAAGAGTGTTTTTCTTTGGAATAATAATTCCACTAGATGATCTATAGCAAAAAAATATGGAGCTGTCCCGTCACCATATTTGCCTTGAAAATAGCCAAGCACACCTGTCTGGGAGCTCCCAATGCACATTAGTATAGTAAAGGCTCTGGAAGTCCAGTAATAAGAAATTATGGGATGTTTTTCTGCTTAGTTTGTATTTCCAAGAATTTTTTGAAAATGAAAAAAAAATATTTTCTCCATAATTCTATTAAGGTAGCTTCCTATGAAAGGTGTTTTGATCGCCACGGTTGTTTCATGGCCTACTTTCTGTTGATAGTATTTCCCAGCACAGCAGTGTCAGAGGGAGTTTACCATTCTTGAGCATTTGTGTGTTACTCACCTGAGTTCATATTTTTAGTAGTGTAAAATGGATGAATATTTGGAATCTGTCAAAGTAAATGATTTTTTTTATAAAAGCTGTGTATCCTCACGTAGCTTTGACACTAACTGGCAGGGGACGCCTGCATTTTACCAGTGTCAATAAAAATGCCTTTAAAAGCTTTGTAATTCCATTTGATGCTATACCTCTTAATTCTTGAGGAAAAAATTTGCATTACATTTTTCCTCATATGCATCTCCAAAATTACCAAGTATTAGACTAAAGACAAAACAAAATCTTGAATATGGAACAATAAGTATACTAATTTATTAAGCAGTTTTATTGTGCTTTGCACACACACACACTCTCTCTCTCATGCAGAAAAGGCACTCGATAATAGGAGTTAAATGTGACCTTGATGAATTTAAAGCAATAATTGATTAGCATAAACTTGAACACATTGCGAGAACCTGGGGCCCTGATAGAAGTATCGTCAGCTTCTTATATATTTGTGAAAATTAAATTTTTTATCATTTCTAATAAACGCCAATGTCTCACAAAAACTGGAAGCTTCAATTTAAGTCAGTTACTATCTTCACAATAAAACATAAATAATCTGAGATCGTGCAAAACAAGATCAAAACACTCCAAGAAGATCTAGAAAAGAGAAGAAAAGAAATTCTAGAAAATCCCCTGTGGACGGGCCTACATTGTTTTTCACCCTACCTTCTTCCCCTGCTACCCTTATTTACC
>CAUYPK010149678.1:0-17324 GCA_963574355.1 Loris lydekkerianus | reverse complement strand
ACTAGGAATATACCCAGAAGACCAAAAATTACATCATAATAAAGATATTTGTACCAGTATGTTTATTGCAGCCCTATTCATAATTGCTAAGTCATGGAAAAAGCCCAAGTGCCCATCGATCCACGAATGGATTAATAAATTGTGGTATATGTACACCATGGAATATTATGCAGCCATAAAGAAAGATGGAGACTTTACCTCTTTCATGTTTACATAGATAGAGCTGGAACATATTCTTCTTATTAAGGTATCTCAAGAATGGAAGAAAAAGTATCCAATGTACTCAGCCCTACTATCAAACTAATTTATGGCTTTTACATGAAAGCTATAACCCAGTTACAACCTAAGCATAGGGGGAAGGGGGAAAGGGAATAGGGAGGGGGGAGGTAGGCAAAGGGAGGGGAATTGGTGAGATCACACCTGCGGTGCATCTTACAAGGGTATATGTGAAACTTAGTAAATGTGGAATGTAAATGTCTTAGCACAATAACGGAGAGGGTGCCCGGAAGGCTATGTTAAGCAGTGTGATGAAAATGTGTCGAATGATCTATGAAACCAGTGTATGGTGCTCCATGATCACAATGTACTCAGCTGCTATGATTTAATTTTTAAAAAATCTAGAAATTATTATATATTTTTTTCAAATTTTAGTAAGAATGTTTTTGAGGGAACTTAGTACCCGGTTCACAATTTCTTTCTTTGTTCCTTCTCTAGTTATCATCCTATATGACTCTATCATGTCCACAGTTAAACCATCAAAAAACTGTAACCTTTTGCCCAGTGTAATGACTTTCTTTTTATGAGGCAGCATAGCACAGAATTAAAATGCTGGGTCCTGGGGCTGCGCTCTGGGAGTTTGTAGCTTAATTCTGCCACTTACAAATCCTGTAATTTTGTGCAAGATACTTTCTCTGCACCTGTATTTAGGTTGCTGGAAGAATTAAGTTAGTTAGAACTCACGAAGAGCATTTAGATAATGAGCATACATATAGATATATGTCTATGTCTATGCGTGTATATGTATGTAAATATATGGATATATGTTGCTATTATTATTACTTGCTCTTCTCAGTACAAATGCCCACTTCATAGAGTGTTGCAAGTTTTAAGTTAGATTTTCTATTAAGCATGGAGCTCATTGCTAGGTTCTTAGTAGTTTAAAAGGCGAATGTGAATTTCCTCTGTCCAAAGTTCAGGCCTTCTTACTCTCTTGACTATCTACAGGGGTTCCGTCTTCCTTCCCACTTTTTAAGCAATTCTTCAAATTAGTTATATTTCAAAATCCAGGTTTGAATTACAATATGTCATATTACAAATTTTAACTTTTAGAAAGTTCTAGAAGCTTAGCTCCAGTTTTCTTTTGCCTCGTGCCTCTGCCCTACTCTTCTTCATTGTGTATTCAGTGTTCCTGTGACACAAGAGAATCACTCATCCAAACACACTTGATATCTCTGTGCTGGTCATCGTGCCTTCCTTTCTGCTTGAATGTCGTATTGTGTTACTACTCTTAGAACAGGTCCCATTCAAAAGTTCTTCATGGAGCTTGTTCAGTGCTCTAAAGACAATTTATTATTCCTTCATCTGTGCTCTGAAAGCACATCAGCACAATCTTTCAGTAGTTTGAGTTACACCTCCCATTGTATTTTATAATTTGATAACTATCTGTGTCAGCATGTAGGGAATAAATGCCCTGTATACCCTCTGCACTAGGAGCAATGCCTATTATGTAATAAGTTCTGAATAAATATTCATCCTATGCACAAAATATACATTGAAAAGTTAATGATCCCTCAAGGATATTTTGGAAAAGGTAGCTATGTCAGAAATACAGAAGGAAAACAAAAGCTTAATATTTACATTGGAAAATTGGTTGGCATTCAACTTCTCAAAACAAGTTTAGAAAAAAATAATATAAAGCAGATACTCAGTTTATGGGAGCAAGATGGAAAATGCTACTGCCAAAGTGTACTTAAGAGTAATCAAGTTCTCTAAATTGAGCATAATTCTGATGCATGATCAGGTTAACAGAAAAGACCAGTGTTATTTTGACTGAATTAAAAACAGAGTATAGGGAAATGTGTATTTTTGTCTTCAGAGGACAGGGTGATTTTATTCCCTCCATTAAGTCACTTTTATGCTGGTTCCTCAGCCAACAATTCAGATCTTTACTGCGCCATTCTGCCTCCATTGAGTGTATTTATTCCCTTCAATCCTGCTTTGCTTTTCTGTTAAGTGGTCTACTCACCTGAAATTTTGTGCTAATGGACATCAGTGTGATAACGTCCCTTATACTAAATGCATATTTCAAAGAATTTCTGGATTTAAATACTTGACTAAGGAAATAACTAAAAGTAGTTAATTAGTCAAGATGGTCAGTCAGCCTATAAATTCATTAAGTATCTACCATGTCAATAATTACAGCATGGAAGACCTAATGACTATCCACTAATGGATAGGACTAATGAAGACCTAATTACTATCCACTCAGTGCTCACTATGAAGCAAGGCAGGTGGACAGGTAAGTTGGCTGAGATAAATATTATAGAATAATATAGAATGTTGTTTACTTGCATAACTAAAGTTTACAGCCTATCTGAGGGGTATCATATGACATCATTAAGAAAATCATATGCAAACCTCATCTGAAAACATGAATAAGAATTAGCTGGACAAACAGTGGGTAGGGAGTAGAGAGACTTAGGTGAGAGAGTGAGTGGTCTTGGTTATGAGATAACACGTATAGACTTTGAGATTAGTGAACACTGAGGGACTATGTAAAGAACCCAGAGAAGTCTGTCATTTTTTTGTAAAAGAGGCAAATGAAAGAAAGAATAGGACTCACAAGGCTGAAGATAATGGCAAAATACTTTGACATCTTCTAGTTGACTTTAGGATTTTGAATGGTCCTCACTTCCTTTCTCCTTCAAAAGATGCATCCTCCCTCGAGTTATCAAAGGCTATTCACTCCACCTTGCACTGTCTCCTGTCTCCTGTGGCATTCCAAGACTTTGCTTCTGTAATCACACACTCTTACTTACCTGAATCATCATTTTCTCCTATTGGATATTCTCATAAGAATATGAATATCCTAGAAGATAGCACATCTTAAAAATAAAAATCCATTCCCCATAGGCCCATATTTTTTCTACCCCATTTCTCTGTACTCTGACAGAAAATCTTATTCAAAGATTGGTCTATGCTGACACTCGACACATTCTCACCAGTCCATCTCACTTCAATATAATTTTGTCAAGATTTCAAGATTTCAAGATTCTTTTCCCCATGCTTGACTGACACGATGATGGCAAAGTAACCTGTGACCATCAGGCGTCATCTCACTGATGCAAGAGCAGGTAACAAGCCTTCATCTCATCATTTAAATCCTGAGGGGCATCAAATCATTCCATTTATAGAAGAGGGTTAGCCTCGTTGGGACTGTCAGTTCAAAATTTCTGATGCACTCTCTTCTATATCCATTAAATTTCTACATGGTTAGCAGTCGAGAAATTGCTGGTATGTACTAGTGTTTTTTTCTTTATTTAACATAAGAGTTCCAAGTATGGGGTCATAGAGAGCAGTGAGTTTGTCTTATCTCAATCTTCTTTACCCAAGTAGACTAGAAATATAGACATAAGAAAGTAAGAGGAAGAAATGGTTGTTCTACTAATATCCATGGAGAAGTATTTTCATCACGTGGTCAAGTCCATAGAAGATTGAAGCTCTTAACTATTTGCAAGTTTCTTAACTACATGCAAAAATTCATTCTATGGGACAGCCAGACCCTGATGTGTTATCTTGGAAAAAAGACACTCTGCAAAGAAAATTATTAAAGTCTAAAAATAAAGAGGCAACTAAAGATGAAATAATAAATAAAAGAGGATGTTATAGTTTATATTTAGAAAAGAAAGGTAACTCAGCTCAATGATTTTCAGCTCTATGTTTCTTAATAGCAAAGCCCAACATACATGGCAATTTAATTTGCCACTTATGTGATAATATAGAATTACGTAATAAGAAATACATTTACATGTACCTACTTTATATGGTGAAACCAGCTTTGTTTTTAAATCACACTATTTTGTCCACATTTATAATGAGAAATCATTATTAATACCATCCTACCAAAACATATAGAGTTTCAATATTTGCATAGCTTATAAAATAAACTGCCTCATTATAATTACAAGAAAAGTTCTAGATTATAAAATGTTACAAAAGAAAAATGTAGGTTATAAAATGCCACATACTTACTTACTAAATATTTCACCAATATTTGTAGTGACAAGTTACCAAATGTTATCATAAGCCTTAAGGATATTGTATCACTAAGGATAAAATTTATTGCTAAGTAAATTATAGATGTAGCAGAGGGTTGGTGATTGATATTCTCCATCTTTTACATAACTTTGTGACTACAATTCAATGCTGCAAGCATATCATTAGTTAAAAAGATTTTACTGTTCATTTTATTCCATTTTTATCAATTGCACTTACATTGAGTGTATTTTATAATTTAATTACTTAGGATGACCACAGGTATCAATAAGACAATACAGCTTTTAATTTAACTAATTAATTTAATTAATATCATTTAATTTAATTAATATCATTTAATTTAATATCATTTAATTTCTATACGAACTTCATATTTGAGCAGCTGAAGTGATCATCACACCATTGAATATGCTGAGGCCATAACGCTTCTTACCCATCCATCTAATCTTATGAAAGAGCCATGAGCCACACCCATGCAAGCTCTGGTGCTGCCACTGTTTTCCTTGGAATAATTTGGAGAAAAATAATGAACTTGGAGAGGTATAAGGGTGGGAGTATGAGTGATACATTAAGCAAAGGGAAATGAGAGGTTAATATGCATGTTAATTATTTTATTTTATTTTTACATATACATGTGTTTATTAGGTTTTCATGTTTTCCCTTCACAAAATTAAAGAGGCTTAAAATTTAATAACAATAACAATGTTTAAGATAAGGACTAGAAACAAAAACCTCGTACAGAACAAACAAACATAAATACATTCAGAAAAGAAATCAGAATTGCTGCATCAAAATATTAAGCAACAATAATAGTAATGCAAAGAAAGTAACATTCAACATTGTCAAATAGGAGTATGTCTATTATAGAATGCTTTGACTCTGAGATTCAGTATGGAATCATCAGTTAACTTATTTTTTTTTTTGTCTCAAAAAATAGACTAATATTTATAAATAAAAGATAATTTAAAAAATAAGATCATGCCAAATCTTATAGACAATAGAAAAAGAAGAAATACTTCAAAATCATTCTATATACAAAATATGCATTTTATATCTTATAGTTCATTCTATTTACATACTTTGTAATTCATTGGTCAAATGTCAATGACTAAAAAACTATTGTGCTTTGTTATAAGGGTGCCTCAATTCTGTTAGATCTTTATCATTTTCTATTTGTACACTGTCCTCCCCACTATAGTGAATTTTTCTCTCTTTACTTTTAGAACTAAATACCATAAAAATAAAAAAATACAGTATAAATACAGTATAAAAACAGTTTTGAACAGGCATCATACTATGTATTAAAATAAGTAAACAAAATCATACAATGTATATTCTCCAGTTAGTGTCCAAAATATGCTGGTTAATTTCCTAGGAATTGATAATAAACTAATATCTCCTTTATGAAATATTCTTTACAAGTAAGCAAATCACATCTTTAAGTACTCAAAGTCAATGAATACAGTCAAAGAGGATGCTCATCACATTTCTATGTTCATTTTAGATGCGAGAGAAAGAAAGCTATATTTTTAATTTTTAAGTTTATAACACATGGAGAAAAATAAGGGGGTTTGAAATTTCTTGCTGAACCCTAACCTTTAAGTGTTTGTCTTTGTTTATTCTTGGCAAAATGCAATCCTATTTTAAAGATAAAAAGGCTTAAATGGGCTATTAAAAATATCCTTGAACTTCAAAGGGCTCTTAAAGTGAACAGTTTCACAATTAAAATAAGAATGAATGAAACCATGTGGGTTGCATTTCCTTTAAATTATACATGTATTTACAAATCAAGGAAAATGTACTTGAAAGATGAATTTTAGTTTTTCACACAACTCTATTGATGGTCAATAATACTGTGATATGTCTATCCTTTGCTTAAAAATTAAGTGTAGCTAAAGGAGAAAAAAATACTTGACAGGCAATGCATCAGAAGAGAAAAATGGACTTTACAATATAAATCCTCAAAGCAACCTAAAATTAGTTGTTGATTTTCTGACTTCATATGACACTATATCATAAAATGCTACTAAGGTAGAGCCAGCCTCTCTGTTTTTGGAGATAATTTACAGTTATGGTCAGATGAGTTAGTTCATTCACCATACACACACACACACACAAAAAAAATAATAATAGTAATAAAATATTTAGAAGATACACAACAAACCACAGACTGCAATGGTGCCTTTCAAGTGTGCACGTGGCTGAAGAAGAAAGATCTACCTCAAAAATCTGTGATGAGAGGGAGGCATATGGATGGGGGAACTGATGGCTCTTTTATGTCACATCTGGAAATGAAGTCTAAACTGATGTGAAGTTAAATTTTCAAAGGATAGAAGATAGTGGGTTGGCAAGCTGGTGTATGGTGGGATATTCTAAGTACTTGCTAATCAAATTAATTCAGTGCACATTGATTGAGTCTCAGCCATCTTGCCCAAAACTAGTAAATATTTTCTATCTTGGGTTAAATACTGTGAACTCTGTTTTCAAGGAGCTTCTTAGGAAGCATTGACTCTTAGAGTGAAAAAAAAAAAAATCAATATTTAATTGTATTTTCTTTACTCCATTCATTTTAGGTTTTCCAAAGTGAGATGGGAACAGAAAGTATCAAGAAGACAGAAAACATGCTCCAGGCAAATTCATGAAATGAGGTTCAAATATTAATGTGGCATTTCATGTGGACAAAGATGGTGTGCGTGCATAATCTCCTTACTTTTTAGAAGTAAAAAAATAAATGGTTATATAAATCAAAAGCCTGTTATAACAATAACAACATTTTCTAAGTATGTTACTCATCTAAAGCTGCTACCACAAATAACCAAGAATGGGTACCTTAAACAACACATACTTAGTCCTCACACTTCTGGAAGCTAGAGATTCTAACATCAAGATACTAGCTGATTCCATTTCCGGGAGTGGGGGGGGGTCCTCTTCCTGGTTTGCAGAGCATCTACACGTCTTCCTGTACCTTGATATGGCTGAAAGGGATACCATTTTTCTAGTATCTCTTCTTATCTTATAAGAACACTAATCCTATTTATGTACACCTTACTCTCATAATTTAATTACCTTCCAAAGGTCTGACCTCTAAATATCATCACACTGGAAATTAGGCTTCAATACATGAATTTTAGGGGGACATAAACATTAAGTTCATTCTAGTAAGGAGAAAGAAAAAAACTACTATAGGTCAGACACAGTGGTTCATACTTATAATCCTAGCTTTTGGGAGGTTGAGGCAGGAGCATCCTTAGAGGCCAATAGTTGAGACCATACTGAGCAACAAAGAAAGATTCTGTCATTAAAAAAACATAGAAAAACTACAGGCATGTACCACCAATCCCGGCTAGTCCAATTACTCAGTGGGTTCAATTGAGTCCAGGAGCATGAGACTACAGTGAGCTATGATGACACTGCTATACTCTAGACCCCGGAACAGAGTAAGACCCTGCCTCAAAAAGAAAAAAACAAATAAACTCCAAAAAACTACTATAGAGAATTCCATTGATTTATATATTTGTATATCCATTGAATATATACTTTCATATACATTCATTCATCTTAATATATACAATATCCACTTTTTTACAATATAAAATTTAGGTGATTTTATACACACAACATATAGTTTTATTTGTGATACATATATGTATTTATCACTTTTATAATCACTTAAATTTTACGTTGAAAAATAAACAAGTATAGTCGAGGAGGGGAGAGTGGGCTCTGAAAATATTAAAATATATTATAATGCCTAAATAATCAAAACTATGTTAATGGGCATATGAATATATAGAACAGTGGAAGATATTCAATGTCCAGAAATAGACTAAGGGGCTGGTAGTTATGACTCATTCTCAAGTAACTGATACTGACAGTGTAGCCTTTTGTAAACTTGCAACCACATGCTCTTTATCATATATTTTATATATACATATGGAGAGATATAGATATAGATTGTGCAAATAAAGCTATTTTAAACAATTCCGATCACGTTGGTGCCCTCGCTCCCATCTTCCCGTGGGTTAGGAGACATCCGTTCTGTGGCTGCTTGTCTATCATTACACATGATGGTTTTTTAAAGGACCTTTTCTAACCCCAGGGAATGGAAATAGCTTAGCAATGAATGTTCCATGACTACTACTGAGTTCTTTCCTCCTTTGCACTAAAAGAAATTTGACAAGGGAAACTCACTTACTCTAAGCAATTTTGTCTTAAAATGATACCCATTTGAATTACTTTCCATACTAAGATGTGTGCACCATTCAAATGCATTAGTGCTAATGATGTACAAGAGCTAACAATAGTTATAATTATTAGCAGTATTACCAATCCTCACGATACAAATACAATAATTACATGAGTCTTTGTCCAAATTCACTTTGTCAAGTATTTTAATTGAAGTGTAAATAAAAGACATGTCTATGGTTATTTTATGAGCTACTGGAAGCTTAAATACTTAGAGAGGTTAGAGCCCAAAGAGAGTGTATGGTGTATTTTCCTAATGTTTATAATTGGAGTAGATGAGTGATGTTTTATAAAAAAAGAAACAAAACATCTGTTGAGGTTGAGGAAGCCTATTATTCTTGTCGGCTAAATGAAACAAAGCTTTATTTCCTTTATTTACTAAGGTGCTCTGCTGATCATAAAAACACTACTGCTTTGTTTATGGAAGTGAAAAAAACACGAATATACCTTGTTTCGAGACATCTGAAGGGAGCTGGTGTTTCAGAATGAGTGGAAAGGTTTGGTTAAACGCCTGTAGCAGAGGTTTAAAATAAGTTTCAGAAATTTCTGTGATTTTTTTTATCTTTTAAAACACAGGCAAATTTAAAAGAACAATTAAGCACATTCCAATAATACATTAAAATTTAATAACTATAGCTTAGGTGTTATGTGCTGTGAAAGTGACATGGAGTGTTTGGGATAAAAATCAAATAGGATGACCTTTAGATAAAAGGGAGATAATTGAAATATGACCAATTTTTCTTTATCCTTGCCAAGCATAGGACAAGAAGGAAAGTTTTTAAGTTCCATCTCCCCCACCCCCTTATCCCCGTCCTCTGGTTACCATCATTCTACTCCCGGCTTTTATGAGTTCAACTTTTTTGTTTTTTTTTATACTCCACATATAAGTGAGATCATTCAGTACTTGTGTTTCTATTCTGGTCGTATTTCATGTAACATGAAATCAGGCTCATCCACGTTGTCACGAATGACGGGATCCCCTTCCACCACAAGAAATAAGAATTTGAGGTAATTTCAAAACATTATGTTGTTTGTGATAAATATATACAATTTTATTAAATTTTTTTTCAATACAAAAGAATTGAAAGTGTCTGGGAAAACCCTCTATGACTTACTCATCCACTGGTGTTGTAAAACTAGCACATGTTTATGGGAGTAAATAATTAAACTGGGTGGAAAACTGGAATGAAATGATGGTAAAAATGCACAAAGCAGAACAGATGCGACACTATATTGATCGTGAAATGGGCAGAGAGCTTAATAAAATGAGAGCATCTAGGAATGTTTCTAGCGACTTACTCCTTTTAAATGGTACTTAAACATATCTTTTCTAAAATTTTGTAGCTTTGCATGCAGCCCTTTCTGGGATCTCATCCAAGCGTGACCATATTAAAGTCCAAGAGGCAGAATCAATTGAACCCACAGAGAGCCACAAATTAATGGTGAGTGGGAAGGTGATAGTCAAGTTAATACTAGTGAAATTACTTTAAAATCTTATTAAAACAAACCAGTGTGATGAAAATGTGTCAAACTGTGTATAAAACCAGTGTATGGTGCCCCATGATCGCATTAATGTACACATCTATGATTTAATAATAAAAAATAAAATAACATCAAATTATTCAAAAAAAAGTGAAGTAACGTTACATAGGTCAGAATTTAATCTGCATTTGAACACAAACATTAATTGCAAAAAGTCTTATCAGATATGTGATGGGGAACTGATTATATGTGCTTGTTTATGTATATATGTATATACGTGTGTGTGTATCTGTAAAGCCTCACTGTCAATCACAGTGCTAGGTTCGTAGTATGGATGCAAAAACCATATATGACATGTGTAAGATGCTATAAGACATATACATGTATACTATATATCTTGTAGTCCATCATAGGTCTTATAATACAGACATATATCATATACATATATAAGATTGCGATTTCCCCTCTTCAACAAACACACACTCTTCAAAGAGCCATGTCCTAGAAAAACACATTGTTTAAATTGGGCTCATGTCTGAGGCCCTTTTTTCATCTTAGGATAGGAAAGCAGAAGTCAGGAGAGGAGTGCATAAAATCACAGATGAATTAAATTTTTATAAGTCAATTGCTGGTAACTGGATAGCTTAGGAGAGACCAGTAATATGATTCTATTCTGAATGATCACTATGCTTAGGTGTTCAATTCATAAAGAGGTGCTGACATCTGAAATAGATAAAATCAACAAAGATGTAAAAGACACTACCCTCAGTATTATCATTGTTCATTGAGAAGCTATTTTCTTGAATTCCACATTCATTCAGTAAATTATATTAACATTTTTTTATGCCCACAAATAACATCTGATGTTCAGATTAAAGCCATATGTATATAAACTATACAAATAAGGAATGTTGTCGCTAAGGCAAAGGAGAACACACCTATAAAAACAGAAACCTTTACTCCCTTCAATCTTCCTCCACGCTTACGCTCCTCTACATTTCCTCTTTGATCTGTGAAAATGTTTTAACAGTAACTTAAAGTTTCTCCATATTTTACATATGATTTATCTTCTGATAAGTGTATGTGTCAGTTGGAATGCTTAGAGCTGCAGATAAGACTATGCAGCTGAAAGTGGCTGAACATTACAGTATTCCATTTTCATATTATACAAAATCTTGGCATGTGATCCTTCCATCTACTGTTCCACAAAATGCCTTCCATATTGGAATTTTTTTTTTAATTCAAAAACCTTATGGAATAATATTGTGACATAAAACTTAGAAAATTAAATCTCTCATTGCCCATCTTTCTTCTTCCACCTCCTTTTTTCCCCCCTTTTTTCCCCCTCAACCATCTATTGATCAATAACAAGAATTCTTCATTTGGTTGTATTATAGGACACAATTCAGTTGCATGCTATAACTAAATTAAACAAATATGTAATTAAACATTACTGAGCATCTATAGTGTGCAAGGCCCTTGCCATTTTTAAGTTACATTTTTGCACACTCATGCACAAGTCAAAACTTTTAAAACCTTGAAGTCCAGGGATAAATACATCTGCAATCAAAACTAAAATGCAGCCAAAGCATATTGGCTTGTCTGTCAGGCAGAAACTCATCTGGGTCCTTGTATAGACAGATTCTCATTTTTTTCTGTGTATTCTACTTCAGTAAATAACCCTGGACCCTTATTTTGAATGCATCTGTGCCTATGGTTATGTATCCAAATATTACTCATTTTTTAGTACCATCATTGATGCAATTTATGACCCAATTTATGGCATTTATACTTTCCAGCCCTCCTGATTTTGCTACCTGGTGTTAGCCCCCAGATTTACCTTACACCAGTATTCATTTGCTCTTTATTAAACTTGAAATTTTCTCCCCAGCATATTCTCTCTGCCTTTTTGGCTCTTCACTTAAAGACTTGTCAAGAATTTGTAGTTCATTTGTTATCCTCCTCCCCACAGTTTAAGAACAGTCTTGGTAAACTGCTTTACA
Source organism: Loris lydekkerianus (assembly GCA_963574355.1). Classification (NCBI taxonomy): domain Eukaryota; kingdom Metazoa; phylum Chordata; class Mammalia; order Primates; family Lorisidae; genus Loris; species Loris lydekkerianus. Next base: position 5,319 of record CAUYPK010149678.1, on the reverse strand, counting down.
TTGTATTATTTCTAGTGATGAAACTACAAATGATTCTCCAGTTTATTTTAAGTTGTAACATCTCTACATTTTTAAATTAAGCTCACAGAGTTCACATTGTTCTATCCTAGTATTAATAGAAATAATGCAATTTGTAAGAATCTTAGACAACAAATTAAAAAGATTGATTAAAATTAAAAAATTAAATTTGCCCTAATTTTACCTTTATGTAATTCATCCTACTCTTATAAACACAGCTGTGTAATGGCGAGCCTATTCCTGTTGTATGTAGCATGAGTGAGTTTATTTTTAACTGAGGAACTTAAATGTCTTTTTTTTTTTTTTTTAATATTTTAACTTTGGTTTTAATGCTCTACTATTTGATGATCTATTGTTAGGCTCTGTTCTCTTTTATTCTATTTACTCATCCAGTCACTTCCCTTATGGAAACTCTCTATTTTCTCAAACTGAGGTAAGCCACACTTATTCCAGCAACATGATTGTTACCAATGTTCTACTTAAGGTAGATGGTAGTTTTGCCCAGTAACTAAAATTACTTATAAAATCTAAATGTCATGGGTGTGCTGAAAACCAGAGCCACATCTTAAAATACTAAATATTAAGAACCATCAGATTACCACAGACCACATAATAAGCCATGATTAAAAAAAAAGATTCAAGGCAAGTTTTATGATTCAATAGAACAGTATGTTTTAAAGCAAAACAAAACGATCAATAGAAATACAACAGATTAGATTAAGCACATAAGATAATAAATGATTACAGTTCCTGGACAGCCAGAAACAATAAAAGCAATGAATACTTTTACTATTCTGCCAAAAGAAACATTTTTTCTCCAACTAATTTTTTGGCATTATTTTTACACCTAATTATATAAAAGTAATCCTATAGTTTCTATTTTCAAATATAGTGACTCCTTCTTACCCAGTCTGCTCTTACCAACCTTGTTTAAAGTCTTACTATTTCTGTTCTAAATAATACATTAGCCTCCTGCTTGACTGCCCACTTAGCTTTCTCTGCACCTTTAGGGCAACAGAAAAACCAGGATGATCCTGTTAAAAGATGATAATCCAGACCATGTCATATCTCTACTGAAAACTTCCAAATTCTATTTTACTCAGTGTGAAAAAAAAATTTTTAATATTGCCTACAGTGTTCTGTATTATCTTCAGGAAAAAAAATATTATTACAAAATAAAGATTTAAGATATAAGAATGGAAAACAAAGAAACTGAAAAACATGCATATAAATAAATGAAATATTATTTGCATCTAAAATTCCATTTTTTCTCTTTAAATCACTTTTTTTTCCTTTTTAAATGTTATGGGTACATAATAATTTATAATGTTAATCAAGTCAGGGTTAATTCTCTCTCTCTCCCAATACACACACCTTTTTTTTGTCAAGGCATTTATCATTTCTTTGTGTTCTAATTCCATTCTCTCTTTTTTCTTCTTATCTCTATGAATGTACATGTGTTTATTTGGTTTCCACTTTTTGCCTTCACAAAATTAAAGAGGCTTAAAATTTAATAATAACAATGTTTAAAATAAGGACTAGAAACAAAAACCACATAAAGAATGAACAAAGATAAACACAATCTGAAAATAAATCAGATGATTGCTGCAGCAAAACAATGAGCAATAATATAACGTAAAAAAAAAGTAACATTCACATTGTCAAATAAAAGTTTATCTATCATAGCATGCTTTGACTCTGAGGTTCAGTATGGAGTCATCAGTTAACTTTTATTTTTCCAAAGTCTCAAAAAATAGAATATTTTTATAAATAAAAATAAAAGATAATTTCAAAAAAAGATCATGCCAAATCTTATAGACAATAGAAAAAGAAGAAATACTTCAAAATCATTCTACTTGATCTGGATATACCTGATATTAAAATTGGAAAAAATATATTATTATAAAGAGAAATTACAAACATTTTAATTATGAGGATGCAACATCCTAAACATATTAACAAGTTGAATTAAAAAGGATTAATACGTAGAGTTTGAAAATAAGCACTAATATAGAACATAAAAATTTAGCATATATATAAAGAAGGAATGAACAAAACTAAAGTTTATTAAAGCCCTACTATTTTGAAGTGGAGTACTTAAGATCCTGCTTAAGCTTGGACTATATTTTTTATGTTTACATGAAAAATAATTCTATGAAAACCTTACATTATTATATACAATAATCCATTTACATGGGTTAAAGTGTTACTTGTAAAGGGCAAAGCTGGAAGAACATCTGCAAGAACATATAGGGAGTCATTTTCATGGCCTTTGGGGTAGAATCCAGTTTTGAAAACCAAACAGAAAGGTGATACCATAAAAGAAAGAATCGATAAGCTAGATATTTAAACTTTTTGTTCCTCAAAAAAAAAACTCCAGAGAACAGTGAAAAGACAAGCCAGACTAGAAAATAGATGACTTACCAGAGAGAACTCACAGCAATCACTAGAGAAATGTGCAGAGTTCATGAGAGTGGGGGAGGCTGTGCTTGTGTGTGGAAGGAAGAGATCCCTTTACCTTCTGCATACTTTTCATGTGAACCTAGAAACGCTCTCAGAAATACAGTCTCATGTTAGTAATAATAAATGAGCATTTCACTGTGGAGGAAACGACCAAGTCCTTAAACACGGAATAATTGCTCATCCTTGGTAATGACTGAAGATGTATAAATTCAGACTGTCATTGGTCACTACTTGGATTTATACCCAGTAGACTGGAAATACCTGAAGATCCCAGTCGCTGGTATGCGTATGAATCAATGGGACTGTTTTACACAGTGGTATGAATGGTACAACTACTTTAAAAGATAATTTCCCCTTGAATTGTAGAGATGGCATGCATATTTTCCACAACCCGGTGGGTGATTCTACTCTTGAACAGCTGTGCCAAATTACAGGTACTTAGATGCTGTAATAGCTAAAGAAGGAAACAACTCACATGTTCTCTGAGATGACAATAGGCAAGCAAGTTGTGAAACAAATGATAAAGTGTTTTACAGCCATGTTTGAAATTATTGAATGAAAACGAAGTATAGCTATCTGTAAAAACACAGAATAATACTAGAACCATTATTAAAGAAAGATAAACTATAAGCATGAAATAACATATTGAGCTCAAAAAACAAAATCTAACAATATGTAGCTTGGCTAAAAATGCAGAAAGTAATAAAACCATTTAAACAAAAATTTGAAAAAGGAAGGAAAAAAACACGATCAGCCCTAAATTCAAAATCAGGATGAAATTTTAACATGAGAAAATGGGCTGAAATAGGGAAGTCCACACAGGTGATTTAATAGACCGGCAATGCTCTAGATTCAAAATTTGGTGGTGACAATAAAATGTCACACTTTATTATTCTGTTCACAAACTACTGTGAATGTTACATATACTTTTAAAAGTAAATGTACTTGGCTCAGCGCCTGTGACCCAAGTGGCTAAAGCGCCAGCCACATACACCTAAGCTGGCAAATCCAGCCTGGGCCCGCCAAACAACAATGACGGCTGCAACCAAAAAATAGCTGGGAGTTGTAGCGGACGCCTGTAATCCCAGCTACTTGGAAGGCGTAGGCAAGAGAATCGCTTGAGCCCAGGAGTGGGAAGTTGCTGCGAGCTGTGATGCCACTTCACTCTACCCAGGGCGACAGCTTGAGTCTCTGTCTCAAAAAAATAAAAAATAAATAAATAAATAAAAGTAAATGTACTTGATTTGAAGTTGAATTGAATTAGTTTCCACCAAAGGATTTGATTTTTTTTTTTTTTTTTTACAAAGCCAGCAAAGAAAAAAGTTAAATCCATTCTGAGAAACAGGTGTGAACAATGAATCCACATTTCCTTTGAACTATATAGTAAATTCCCTTCTGCCACATAAAGAGAAAAGGGCCTTCAGTTATTCATTTTAACATTCCCCAGACTACTGGCTAGTCTGGGGAAATGATCTTGTAATCATATAGAAATTGTAAATTATAAAATTAAATCAGTATTTTCTACAAACGCCATCCGACATGAAGTGCAGAGAGTAGCTGAGCCGCTCTCCCTCCTCAAGTGTGAGCACAGGTTGTTTAAGTTGCAAAAAAGGAATTAGGCCTTTAACCAGATGGGGAGCTCTGATATCAATGTATATGCTTTGATAATTCATCCTACTCAACAAAACCAGTGCTGGTGTAAGTGTGTTATAATGAGCTCAATAAACTTAGTTTGACTTCATGGCTATGCCAAGTATAACAGCTTTTCATAAGGAACATGAAAGGTCCTGAAGACCTTGTCACTTTAGAGTTAGTCATATTGTAACATTGCATATGAAATTAGGAAAACCCAAGTTGCATAACAGTTATAAGCACAAGTACATGAAATGTCTGTTAACAACCCCCCCCAAAAGAGACAGAACAACAAGCAATAGATTTTTCAAACTTTAAAAATACATAAATAGTGAGTAGGGTGCTGGCCCCATATACTGAGGGTGGTGAGTTCAAACCCAACCCCGGCCAAACTTCAACAATAAAAAAAAAAAAAAAAATTAAAAATACATAAATAAAAAACCAAATGTTATTCTTAAATATTGTAGAATTCCCCAATATTTTTGCTCTGAAGAAAACGATAATTGTTGCCTATACATGTCTTAATTTTTTTCACAGCTCTTGGATTCATGCCTGAACTGTGACTCTAGCTTGCCTCCTCTCTTCCTAATCTGGGATGAATGGTCGTCAGTTTACTGTGTATGTTTCAACAGCACAACTAAGCACACACTAACTCTTAGGTCAGCCCAGGCTCCGGACTCTGCCTGCCTCCTTTTCATTCTTTTGTCCTCCTTTCCAGAGCTCTTCTCTCTTTTTTTTTTTTTTATTAAATCATAGCTGTGTACATTGATATGATCTTGGGGCATCATACACTAGCTTCATAGACAATTTGAAACATTTTCATCACAATGGTTAACATAGCCTTCCTGGCATTTTCTTAGTTACTGTGCCAAGATATTTACATTCCACATTTACTAAGTTTCGCATATACCCTTGTAAGATACACCGCAGGTGTAATCCCACCAACGCCCCTCCCTCCACCCACCTCCCCTCTCCCTCCCCTCCCTTTCCCCCTTCCCCCTATTCTTAGGTTGTAACTGGGTTATAGCTTTCATGTGAAAGCCCTAAATTAGTTTCATAGTAGGACTGAGTACATTGGGTGCTTTTTCTTTCATTCTTGAGATACTTTACTAAGAAGAATATGTTCCAGCTCCATCCATGTAAACATGAAAGAGGTAAAGTCTCCATCTTTCTTTAAGGCTGCATAATAGATCTGCCATTTAATCC